>WOUH02000009.1:5317822-5340244 GCA_009936405.2 Stevia rebaudiana
AAAAACAGTGATTAAGTTCGAAAGTACAAAACCGACACTTAAACTTGTTTTAGTCATTGTGAACTCATATGATGGAGTTAGAGGTCGTGCAAGTAGGCGTTGGAAAGCTGAGATCATGAACTTAATCATGGTCTCTGATTTTGCACGATTTGGATTTGTCTCGACCAAGTTATGGCCGAAACAAATCTCGGACAGAAGGTTGTTAAAGATGTACTTATGTATTCTAGTGTCTTTGGTCATATTTTGCATAATTATGTTTTTGGTTCCTTATTTTCTGCATTTTAACATGTGATTGAGTATTATTTAGATATTAATGAGTTAGGAGTGGATTCCTCACGTGAAAATGTAGAGAGAAGGCGAGAATCTTCAAAAAAACCGCCAAAAACGCCAAAAACCGTAAAATCCGAAGCTTGCTCTTGTGCTTCCCTTCTCCTTTGCTGCTGCTACGATTTCTGCTCTTGTGAGGGGTCTGAATGATGTTGTTAGTGTGTTCTAGCAGTGGGGTAGGGGTGGTCTTCGAGTATGGAGGTGTCGGGTGGTTAATAGAAGCCGAGAGGGTGCTTAAATGGTGGCTTGATGGTGGTGGCTTGGTTGTTGATTTGGAAAAGAGTGTGGGCTGTTGTGAGATGAAATCTCATGGATGGAAAAGAGAAGGAGAGCAGATGAGTTGATGATTTGTTTGGGAGATGTGGTCTTGATTTTATACAAGTATTGTAAGGTGATTCAAAAGAAGCTAAGTCAAACCTCCCTTTATGTTGTGTGACACCATGCTTCCTTGAATGGGTTTGATTTGATTTGATTTTTGATGTGAAGCATGCTAGAGTATGGAGGAAGGTGATGGTTGCAAGTGGGTGGGGAGACAAATAAGAGGAGAAGGTAGAGAGGGAAAGATGGTGGCTTGATTTAGTGGTTAAAATCTTCATCTACATATATCTACATACATGTATACGTTGCATATGTATGCATGACTTTTAATATTGATTTCAAGTTTAAACATATATGTGCAATTATATGTTGTTCATACTAATAATTGTTAGTTTGTGATGGTTAATTTCGTATTATGGGGTATGAGTTATTCGGGTTTATTTATTATTTTGGATACGAAATTATCATATAGGTTAAAACGTAAATTAATTCGGATAATAATTTACCTGAATTTTACGGATATTACATAATGTTTCAGTACTTAACAAAATTTGTCCCTAAATTTTCACGTTTTAATACTTTTCGTCCCTAACGTTTTAACGTTATTGGTTTAGAGACGAAAAACTTAAGCCTTGAAACGTTAATTGCAACTTTTTCTACTTAAAAATTATATATCTATCTCTAATAAACAACTCCAAAAAATGTCATGTGACATTTTCTGGTTATTTCAAAATTTATTTTATAATTTTTTTAAACTTTTTTAAATATCCATTTTTATCTTAAATTTTAAAAGATATTTAAATTTAAAAATCATTCAAATTTATTATTATCTATTTAAGTATTTATCTTATATATTTAGAAGGGTAAATTGCATTTTTTATCCATAACGTTTATAATACTTAACAATTTCAGTCCACCGTTAACATAAATCATCTCATAACGTTTAAAGTCTTAACAATTTTCTTTCATAACGTTTCAAGTCTTAAAATTTTGTAACGTTTCAAATCTTAACAGTTTTGATCCATAACGTTTTAAGTCTTAACAGATTTCATCTTTAAGGTTTTAAGTCTTAACATTTTTCGTCTCTAAATACACAGGTTATCCACTAACTCGTGTAATACACAATTTATAACATATTTTTTATCCACTAACATATGTTAAATTCAGTTTCAGAAGTTACATATTTTTAATATACTAAACCGTGTACTACAAGAGTTATAACATAATTTATATTAATTTACCCGTGTAATACACGGGTTATAAGATAGTTTGCTAATATATTCTCACGAGCTTAACTCACACCAATTTTCACGATTGTGACAAGTTGAACTATAATTACCTAATTAGTCTACTCTTGATGAGGTGGCTTATCACATCCATCCTTTTTATAATGGGTCAATTTTTCGTCTCACTTGATTGGCCACTAATTTACAAAGCTAGACACGAAATTTATACCAATTTATAATTTCTTATTATTATTATTATTATTATTATTATTATTATTATTATTATGTATTTTAGTCGTCGAATGCATTGTATGAAAACGGTGCAAAGGCCCATTATGATATCTGGGCTTTAGACGTAATATATGGTTCACACTATATTCCTTTAGCCCACACAAAAGCCCACAAATCCAAAAGCCCATTCATTAGCTCTAACTATTATCCCCAGAAAAACCCTTGTCTCACAAAACACGAATCATCAACTACGAATCAATACTCTCGTCTCAGATACTACTCCGGCGAATCTCGGCCTTGTCTCCGGCGACGGCGAATCAATACCCACATGGCGGCTCGGATCCTACTCCGCCTTCGTTACCTCTCTTCACCACCACAATCAATCCACCACCGAAAACCCTTTTCTCATTTCACACCGTTTTCTCAAACTTTCCCCAAATTCTTCTCTTCACAAAATCAATTCGATACCCCAATTCATGATTCACAAGACATTGCTCAATCTATCTCATATGAACTCCTCAAAGACCTGCATGATCAATCTCTTCCTCTACCCAATCGCCTTGATCTAAGCTTCTCTCACATCACTCTCACCGATAATATCATTCTCACCGCACTCAATCTCTCGCCGGAAGCAGGACGAACAACTCTTGATTTTCAAAAATGGGTGTCGTCAAGAACTGATTTCAAGCTCACCGACGAATCTTTAGCTTATTTCATCAATTACTTTGGCCGACGTAAGGATTTCAAGGCGACCCATGAAGCTCTTGTTGCCAACAAAGAAATTTCAGGTGTTAAAACTTTTGAATCGTTTGTAGATCGTTTGGTTAGAGCTGGTAGGCCCACACAAGCAGTTACATTGTTTGAAAAAATGGAAATTGATTATGGGTTTGTGAGGAATTTGGATTCGTTGAAGTTTATTGTGTCTAAGTTGTGTGATCATGGTTTTGCTAGTTATGCTGAGAAAATGGTTACTAATCTTGCTAATGAGTTCTTCCCAGATGAGTTTATTTGTGATACATTGATTAAAGGTTGGTGTGTTGATGGAAAGCTTGATGAAGCTAGAAGGTTATCACAAGAAATGTATCGCGGTGGGTTTGAAATCGGTCCGGTTGCTTATAACGCGATTCTTGATTGTGTTTGTAAACTTTGCAGGAAAAAAGATCCATTTAGGCTTCAATCTGAAGCAGAGAAAGTGTTGATTGATATGGATGTTGCTGGTGTTCCAAGAAATGTGGAAACTTTTAACATCTTGATAACTAATTTGTGCAAGATTCGTAAGACTCAAGATGCGATGAATCTGTTTGATCGAATGGGGGAATGGGGGTGTCATCCGAATCAAGAAACTTTTCTTGTTTTAATCAAAAGTTTGTATCAAGCTGCAAGAATCAGCAAGGGAGATGAAATGATCGATAGAATGAAATCAGCAGGATTTGGTGATTCACTTGATAAGAAGGCGTATTACGAGTTTCTTACAATTTTATGTGGAATTGAGAGGATTGATCATGCTTTAATGGTTTTTACAAAGATGAAGAAAGATTGTAAACCGGGTATTAAGACTTATGATCTTTTAATGGCAAAACTTTGTGCACATGCGCGTGTTGAAAAGGCGAACGCGCTTTTTAAAGAAGCTGAAAGCAAGGGGTTACCGGTTGTAGTAAAGGCGTACAAATTGGATCCAAGATTTGTGAAGAAACCTACGGTGGTAAAAGAGAAGAAACGCGAGACGTTGCCTGAAAAGATGGCGAGGAAAAGGAGGAGGTTGAAGAAGATCAAGTTGAGTTTCGTGAAGAAGCCAAAGAAAACACAAAGACGCGCTTATTGATCTTTTTAAACAAGTTACAATGATTTTTCTGCTTATTGAGTTTTAGTATGTTTTGCTTGTTGTTTGGCTAACACTAAGATAAAACTGGTGTTTATTAGAAATAAATTATGAAATAGGTTGGAGATGTTATAAACTCAAGATAGTGTTTTTTATGTTGATTTTAGACATTGTTTTGAAAGAATTTTTAACTTCTTGCAAAGAATGCAACGAGAAAGGTCTCGGAGATTATTTATTATGTGTTCTCCTTTGATATTATTTATTAAACCAACCTCTGATGCCACATCAGAGAAACATCCTTAATCTTTCTGAGAACGCAACGAATTTGTGTATGGCATTTTAAGGTTCCTGTGATGTTTTTACCATTAACTCTCTTTAGAATGCAAATCTTGATGAAGCACCATTGATGTAGATGTAAATCTTGAGTTGCCTACCGTATAAAACCTTGTTGGTTCTTGGTGTTTTTGGTTAAATAGGAGCCTTCTGGAATGAGTGAATTGATTTAAACTATTTAAGTTAATATATTTAAATAGGCTTTGAGTTGAATAAGAAATATAACTTTACAAAGTTGAATAAGAAAAAGGTAGTTGCTTTGTAAGACCACTACGAGTCATCCCCCGTCTCTACATTCGTTTTCACTGTCATGTCAACGGCACATCACTTTTCCCGACTATTTCCTATTTTGTGCTGTATCATTCCGGTTCTCCCACTTTTCCACCTCATCAGACATTTAACATTAATATTAATTAAACTATTTTAACATTTAAATATATAAAAAGACTTTCATTAATTCAAATAAAAAAAATTCAACTTCATAAAAAAAAACAACTTAATAAAAAAAATACATAAAAGATTAAATAAGCACTAGTGATTGGCATGTCATTCTTTATATATATGCTCCAAATGCTCGATAAAATCAGAACGAAGATCGTTGTGTGTTGTGTTTGAGCGTATTTGGTTAAGAATGTTTGCTTCTGAAAGTTCTTCAATTGACGGGTCTTCTGTGTGCTCTATTATCCAATATCATAATAAATTTATATCACGATATTTGGTAATATCGACCTATTAGTACAATATAATGTTTCATCATGATACAAATAAAATAAAACTAAGTCATATAGCAACTATGTATTATCTAATAACATCAATATTTAAAACATATTGTTTTCATTGTATTTTTTCATTATTCAACCCGTGTAATACAATAAAACTAACATTTTTTTATGTGAATAGCGTGGCCACCTGGCCACACCGTGACAACATATCAGCCTTACATCCACCAAAACGTTGAAAGCGTGGTGACCTCGTCCCATCGATCCAAAATGAATCCCACTTTGTGAGGGAAAAAACCTCTTGCTCACCAATCCAAAAGAAAACTGATTTAAAAAATACCAATTTACCATTGGTACAAATAACTAGTTACGTCATTTCCAATTAATTAAAATATGCCCTTAATCGATCAAAGAAATCCACACTACATTCTTTTGAGTTTTGACGATGTAGTCGCAACGTGTATGTTGCATTATATGATCATGGCCGTTGACATTGACCTTCATACTTTGTTGACCAATTTGGTATCACTATATTTGCATAAAGATAACTTAATTAATTATTCTTTATATATTTAAATTATATTATCAATTTATCATCACTATATTTGCATAAAGATTACTAAATTAATTAGTTTATATATATTTAAACTAAATTAACATGTCCAGATAATTTTGTTACACAGCCAATAGCCCAATATACCTGAAATTATTTCAAATATTCGTTTCATTTTCTCGTATCATCACAAAGAGATATTAAAATATACAATGCTCACACACGTTTTGCTTTTGTTATTTTATTTAGCTTGTTGAAAAACAATAGATATAGTTCGAAGTGCTTTTGCTGCAAACAAATGAGAACACGAGAAATTTAGAAGCTGAAGAAGTTTTCAACAATACTGCAATATACCAACCAACTAAGTGACAATTAGGTTGGTTTCCATCTTTTAGTTTAATTCTTTGCTTAATTAACCTCTATATAAACACATACTTGAAGCATTACAAATCACCAACTCTAATTCAATTCTCATTGCATATATTCAAGCCAGCCCATATTCTTTCGTTTGAGAAACCTCAAAGTGAATTAAAATGGCTTTGATATTTAAGCACTCTCTATTTTCGATAGCCATAATTGTCACACTATTCGCAGTTGGAACAAGCAACCCAAACTTACAAAAAGGGAAATTTGATTTTAATTATACCAACGAGCCATTTAAATTCCCGAAACCTGTTCAGAGTTCTAGAAGAATCATTGTTGGCGGATCTGATAACTGGCGTTTTGGTTTCAATTACACCGAATGGGCTTCAAAAAATGCTCCCTTCTTTTTCAATGACACTCTAGGTATGTATCAATTCGTTACATGCATCATATATTTGATAATATTAGTTTTTTGTTCCAAGATTTATTACTGAAATGATTGTGTTGTAGTTTTCAAATTCGATCCACCAAGTGAAACCAATATACATCCACATAGTATTTATTTGCTACCAAATCTATGGAGCTTTTTAAGGTGTGATTTAAGATGGGCAAAACGTGTGGCAAACACGTCACAAGGTGGAGGTGAAGGGTTTGAGTTGGTACTCAACAAATGGAAGCCGTATTACTTTGCTTGTGGAGAAAGTAACGGTTTTCATTGTCAATCTGGAATGAAGTTTTTTGTGATGCCATCATTTCGTTGGAACTAAAACTCTTGATGTTTGGCCTGAATTAGTTTGTTTTTGTTTTGATGTTTACCTATAGTTTGTTTTTTCATGTATTGTTTTAATGGTATAACATATTGTTATGCCATAATATCTTTAATAAAAATCTTTTGTCTTAGTTGGTATTTTTTAACTTGAGAGTAATTTTAATTCCTTTTTATTAAGATAATCAACTTCTAGTTCTTGTTTTTCTAAAACACACAATCCCTTTTAGCTTTATTCTTCAAGGATATCCATAAAGTGTGAGTTCTAAACTTATTAAGCAACCATAAAAGATAGGAAACACAAACAATAGTGACTATTATTAATCCAACTTTTTTAGTTTAAGGGTTATAGGTTATAACCGTAAATAAATAATATATATTAATAGCCTTTATAAGATAGTTGACTTTCAATGTATAGTTTGTATACAACAAATCGTACATTATGACATGTAGACTTTGACACATGTATATTTATGAACTTTTTACACATGTTATCATTATATTATTTTCTAATTGTAAAATAATTTTCATTTAATAAATATAATAATTTCAAACTTTCATATTTAAAAGAAATTAAAATTTATTTTATGTATATATATTTCAATGGAAATATAATCATGTCAAATTTTCTATATTTTATCAATAGGTTGATACTAAAACTTAAATCTCGTATCAAACATATATTTTACCAGGTTAAATCTTGTATGTTACACATGTTGAATAAATATTATTTTATTTACTAAATAGCAAATAATATATATTTTAAAAAACCATGTGTATCGCATTGGTTGACCAAAATTGTGTATAAAACAAGTTGAATCTCACATAGTGTAATCAATTAACACTTATAGTAGTCAAAATACTTATTTACAAAAAAAATTGACGTAACATTTATATATTATGTTAAACTAATATTTAAAACATTTTTTTTCGGGAACCAGGTATGATTATTTTTTATGTAATTAATAAATGTTAATTTAATTTAAGTGTTCTTAGTGTTCCCTTTAATAGTTATATACAAATAACAAGTAAAACTTAGATTTGTTTAATATCATTTTATTTTTTTTGCATATTGTACTTTTGCTACTTAAAGTTTAAACCATCAAACAACATTAAATATTTAAATTTACATACCACTTATAAAAACCAATCCATATAATTAATAACTAATTGAATTTAATTTAATATTAAAATAATCAAATTAGTAATATATTTATTTTTGCATATTAATAAATAAACTAAATAAATATCAACAATTAATAGGAGAAAGGAGGAAAAAAATATAAAAATGTATTAAAAAGCGATATGTGTCATCTCAAAACTTCTTTTTATTATAGTACAAATAATTTTTAAACCTGTTAATTTGTTTTACTAATAGGGATTTTCATTTATAACTCTAGTTCGTTAATTTTTTATACAACTAAAAAATATAGCTTTTTTAGACGTGCCAGTTGGAATCTGAGCTGTGGATTAAACAAATAAATGGTTAAGATGAGATGATTTCACATTTCAAAAATAAAAGTGTGTATATTTGAACGAAAAGGGCAAGTAACCAACAATTTTGGCTTTTTTTATAAAATAATACAGCTTTCACTCGTTTTTTATAAATTAAATAATTTTTACACTTTTTATTATTTTTTTTACAAAAAGTACACCATAAAATATAGAGTTTTATTACCTTTAATTTGAGTATATAGTATTGATACGAGTTTTCTCTATTTTTTTTACGTGTTTCGTATTTTTTTGATTTGGTCAATGTTTTACCCAATCTAGATCGATTATGTAATTATTAAATTGCAATATGTTTATTTATAACAACAACCCGTATTTTAAAGCCTTCAATCAGTATTTTTAAGCGTTGGTCTGTTTTTTTAAGCACCTTTTGTTTGTGAAAAGATAAGTTTAATCACTAGTCCGTCTTTTTCATAACTACATGAGCATAAGTCCGTATTTTTTTAACCAGAATTCGTCATTTTTACCTAATTTAATATGTGAACTAATATAAAGAAAAATATGTCCATGATTTTTTTTTTTTACATTCCTACCCTTATCCCTGAACCGATTTGTACTTCCAAAATAACTAAAACAAAAAGGGTATGAGATATGGGAGAACAATGAAGCCGACACCTCTATTTCCCCAAAGAGTGTGAAGCGGTCTCTTCTCGCCCAACTATCCGCAACAATGGTGAAAGTAGCAGCGAAGAAGCAAAAAACGCCCAAAAAACAAGACAACATCACCAAGAAGAAGATCATAAAATCGACGAAGAAGAAAAACGTCGCAGAAAAATCACTCGCCCTAAACAAATCCACTAATCAAGCTATCGACACATCTTCCGATTCGGACGGAGACGAAAACTCACCGGAACAGATCCAGAAGCTCATCGAACCGTACTCCAAAGACCAGCTAATCGAACTCGTCATCAACGCCGCCATAGCAAATCCTACGCTGTACGATCGTATTCGTGACGCCGCCGACAGCGACGTATCTCACCGGAAAATCTTCGTCTACGGGCTTGGATGGGACACCACCAAAGAAAACCTTACTCAAGCGTTCAAACCATACGGCGAAATAGATGATTGTAACGTTATCATTGACCGTGTCACCGGAAAAGCCAAGGGTTTTGGGTTTGTTCAATTCAAGTCACGAAAAGGGGCGATGAAAGCGTTGAAAGAACCGAGAAAGAAGATTAACAATCGAACGGCGTCGTGTCAGTTAGCGTCGTTAGGGCCGGCTGCCGGTGGGTCATTCGATAACTCGAATAGGAAGATATATGTTAGTAACGTGAAACCGGATGTTGATCCTGAGAGATTGCGATCGTTTTTCGCAAAATTTGGGGAAATTGAAACTGGTCCGTTAGGGTTTGATAGTTTTACAGGGAAATCACGTGGATTTGCTTTGTTTGTGTATAAAAATCAAGACGGATTTAGAAAAGCCTTAGAAGAACCTGATAAAATCTTTGAAGGACACCAGTTGCATTGCCAGAAAGCATCTACTGATGGTAAGAACAAAGGGACTGTAGCATCAGCTCCGGTGGCGGCAGTTACTGCTCCGGTGGTTCAGCAGCCAACACCGCAAATGCTGGCGGCGGTTGCTGCGTCTCAGAATCTTGGAATGTTTAATCAGAGTCAATTGGGATTGAATCCTATGTATGGAGGGTTGTTTCCAAATCCAAATTTAGGGTTTCTTGCAGCAAATCCTTTGTATGCTTCAGGTGTTTTGGGGCAAGTGGGTGGTGTTGGTGGTGCACCGGGTGGGTTAGGTGGTTACTATGCTGGTGCATCACAGGGTTTGAACATTGGTGCTGACAATGCACCATTGATAGGCGATTTACAGAATGCTTACCCTAAGAAGAAAGCGGGATCTGGTTTGGGTTCGAGCTCGGTTTCAGCTTCTGGTTCCAGGTCTCAAGGTGCTGGTGGCTCGTTCAGTGGTTATCCGTCTCATATGTGGTATGATCCGATGGACCACTTTTGGTTATGCTTTATATATAAAATTACCCGTATATCCTTGTTTTGTGAATGTTATGTTGTAGTGTTATTTCAGTATGCAGGATGTTATCTAAAGTTGAAATGGATAACATACACTATTAGGTCCAAAATCCAAACAGAACATGTTAACCTACTCTTTCTAACTTCCCTTTTGCATTTTAAATCTGAATTCTTGATATCTAACTAACATCTTTTAGTCAAGCAATAGATTTTACAGCAAGCTATAAAGGTATAAATGTATAATATTTAAAGAAACGTGTCGCACAATTTTATATTAAGCTTAATTACCGTGTTACCTTAGTGTATCTATTAGTATGGTTTGGCTTTAGTTGGATTGATCCCTAACAAATTCTTTTTTTCTTTTAAATCGTTAATGTTTTTGTGTTAACTTTGATTTCAGAGTATATCATGAGTTTATTACATTTCGGTTTGTGTTGGCACATTTGTAGAGAAATGTATAGAAATTGCCACACGTGCTTATAAAAATACTAACCAGGTTATGGAAAATATTTTGACATTGCAGAAAGCAGTATTTGCATACTCTAATTTATAATCTACAATGACAAAGGTTATCTTGCTTTCTAGCAAGATATGAACTTTCCGTATTTCTTTGTTTTTTGTTTTTTTTACATGTTTAGTTTTGTATTTGCAGATGAAATGCAGTTGCCTGTGTGGTTAGTTTCACTCAGAATTGAAGAATCTGTTTTAAAGGCTTTTATATTTTGTCAGTTGCTATATGCTGGAAGTTGTGCATGTAGAAGCAAGCATCTTTAGTATTTCAAACATCTTTCTTGGGTCAGGTTCTCGTTTTCGTCAATTTATTTTTTGAATATTTTGGACATATTTCTATAGTTTATTCACTTATTGTATGGATTTGTGATATTTTATTAATTATCTTAATTTATTTTATTCCTAGTTTTATTCAGGAATTTTTTGATTGAGTTTTGCTTATGTTTTCCGTTTAGCCCATATGATATATTGATATGATTTTGGTTTGTTGGTGAGTTATTGCCATCACAGTTATGTTCTTTTCTTGATTTTAAATCGCATACGCATATTCTTTTTGTAACGTCAAAATGACATGGTTGACATTTATTCTTTCTTGATTGGTCCATTGTTATATCAACTATTCTCATTTTTTGCTTTTGTTATTAGTACCATTGTTTTTGTAATTATTTATCATTCTTTGTTGGGATAACTTTGAAAAGCATTAGGTTGAATTTGTTACTTGTTGGTTATACTTATTTTTCTCAAATTAAAAAACAAAATGAACAACAAAACAACCTTTCTTTCCCTTTTCATATTGAGTACTCAATGACTCATAACTTATACATTGTTGCATTTTTATGTTTTGTATTAAATGCGACTAAACTAAACGGGTGGTTTGGGTGATGGGTAAAAATGGATTTGGGTCAAAACAAGTGTTTTCGCACATGTTGAAACTGGTTGGGTCAAAACTTATTGTCAACTTTCTTTAAGCTTTGATTTAGTGTGTTATGATCACATAACCTTTATTCGTAATTTCGTACTATTATTAATTTGTTTTATCTTGCTTTTTTGCATAAAGCGACAGGAGAGGTTTTATGCATTAAGATTTAAAATTACAGCTGGGTGAATTTCACAAGTTCTTGACTCGTTTATTTTCTAACTGATTTTTTATTTGACCCGTTAGAATTAAAATTCATAACCAAAGTTTATCTTATTAATAAGCAAATGGACCAAAATCCCCACCTCTAAATTGATAACAATGAAGAGGCTCTTATGTGATTTCAGTTTTGATTTCATCCAAGTTTGACTTTTAGCTTTAAAGTGTCAACAGTCAACTTCACTTATGAGTTATGACTTCTGTTTGCTTTCTTGATCTTGACTATTTTTCTTTTAACATGGTTGTGCATTTGTTTCTCTTTCCAGATTGCCAGAAAATATTAGTTTTATGGTTTTTAATGATGTAATCATCTTAATTTTTTATATTTGTTTTAGTTTTTTAGGTTCATTAACTGGTAATCCCTCCTCCCCACAGTGTAGTTCTGTTTTAACTTGAGTTCTGCATCCAAAATAATAGTTTATGGTTTTGTATGTGATGTTCTTACGTTAAAATAATATTGATTTATGGTTTTATTTGTTTATAATAGTGTTCTGGATGGTTTTTGTGGGGATAATATCATAGCATACTTTTTGATATTTCATGAAAAGCGCATCAACTTATATCTGGTTTATTAAAATTTATAAACTTCTAAAAAATTGATTTATGGTTTTATTTGCTTGTAGTATAAGTAGTGTTCTGGTTGGTTTTTGTGGGATAATGCCACAAGTTTTTTTATTTTTTTATTTTTTTTATTTTTTTATTTTTTTTTTGGGCGAGAAAAGCTCTTCAACTTAATTTAGATGTATTAAAGCTCATAAACTTGTAAAACATTATGAAAAAACTGCTATGTAATTTGTGTATATTAAAGTTTCTAAACTTGTCTAGATTTATGTACTTTTGAATTTTTAAAGTAAGGATTTGTTAACTCTTAGTTTCGTCAAAAGATGGTATAACTTCTTTAATGTCACGATTTTGAATGTTACTTCATCAAATTAGTAGGATTTTTTCAAATTGCATATCTGGTCTGAATCTGTTCTTCATTATAATTGATAATTACATGACTTTAAACCAATTTCATAATCATAAACACAGCCACCTGGAGTTCTCATGACTTCAATCCGGGTTGTTGGCGGTACATGGTGGTTGCAAGTTTGTTCATTAGGGTTTCAGTTTATTTTAAGAGATGGATGGAAGTTAACAGCTAATTATGTGTCTTTGAGAAATGTTTATTTTATTTATTTATCTGATTCACAAACTCCCTAATCAATCTTTTAAATTTATACTTTGTTGTTTACTATAGGACTTCAACAATTGATCTCATGTATATCTTAATTAATAATGCTTCTAAGTATTAATTTAATAGCCCTCAACTTTATTTAATTTAAGAGTTATCTATACGAAAACATGGTGGAAACAAACAACGAGTACGTAGATCTTAAATACTTTTTGAAAAGTGATGTTTTTAGTTTTTACCAATTTGAACTAAGCAATATGGGCCGACAACCTTATAGGCGGGTTTTAAAAACCATGTAACATTGTAAATAATTTAAAACAAGTATGAGGTCACAAATAAAGAAAATATATAGATTAAAGTGGTAAATAGATAATTAAATTGTATTTCAAAAGATACAATTAAATTAGTTTGAAATTAAGTGATAGCCAATTGGTCAGGTTAAAAGCGGTTTAAATACATACATCACGACTGATTTTGTGTTCGGTTGACTGGTTGGATCCGGTTCTAGAAACACCATGATTAATGATGCAAAGGCTAGAGTAAGTGTTATGTCATGTAGCTTAAGCGATTGTTTGGCAACATCTAAATTGGTAATTGCTGAACCAGTAAAAAGTCTGAATCATTAAGTGTTGAATCAGTAAGAGGTCTGAACCATTAAGAGACAATATAATGTTTAATCGGTCAAAGGAAAATGTTTTACCAATTTAGATAAGAGGTCTTAACCATTTAAACTCAGTATAATGCTTAACCATTCAGAGGCAAATGTCTGGATCATTCAGACATCTGCTCGCGTAACAAACAGACTGAACTAGTAAGAGCTTTGAACAATCAAGATTCATGTTAAGAGGTAAATAAATAATCTCTTACTCGACTTGCTGGTTGATGAGGTGTGTTCTTCCATACAAAGAGGAAAGAGTATGATGAGGAATCTTTCGCGCTTGTATGAATGTATTCAGATAATATTTATCGATTTGCTTCATGACTACCAAAAGAAAATGCATTTATTCTTATATTTATTTAAAGTTGGAAAGAAAGTAAGTTGATGAAGAGAGAAGAAAGTAAGTTGATGAAGAGAGGGTACGAGGGGTATGAATGCATCTTTCGGTCTTTCACATTTGTATGAATGCATTCAAACAATATTTAGATAATATTTAGTTATTTACCAATTTGCTTAATGTCCTCCAAAAGAAAATGTATTTTATTCTTATATTTATTTTAAAAAAAGTTAGGAAAGAAAGTGAGTTGATGAGGTGTTTTTATCTAACCCAAAAGTCTTGCCATTTCGAGTTATGCCAATCGGACATTCCAAGGCGCCAATCCACCAACCGTTGCCATAATCGCCACGTAATTAATTCGTTTTTTCAATCTTCTGCAATTTATTTCCAGTTCGATTCCAAAAATCCCCAATTTTCCGATCACCCATAACCCTAATCCTCCAATCCAGTCTTCCAAGTTCAACAATGTCAACAACATTTCAAACCCTCGTTCCTCGTCATTCCCTCACTCGCATCTCCTTCAAATTACAACCCATCATCTTCAAAACCCCTAATTTTGATGTCACAATTCATCAGCATTACAAAACACTGAAAACACGGGTGCTAACCCCCTTCAAATTACATCCAAATCACCGACAACATCACTCTTCGATACGAGCTTTCGATTCAGATGCAGTAGTTGACAAACAATACATTGTTGCCGCTGATAGATTCAATTTAGATGATTTTCTTTCTGTAGCTGAATTCTTCTGTCTCGCTTCTTCCGCTTTGCTTTCGTTCGGATTTGTAATCAATTCAACATTTTCGAGCTCACAGAAACCCGTTTTAGAGTGGTTTGGGAACCGGGTTTCAGTGTGGCAATCGCTTTTATTGGTGGTCGGAATTGTGATTGGTGTTGTTATTCGAAGGCGACAGTGGAGAAGAGTTTGTTTAGGGTTTAGTAGTAAACCGGGTTCTTCTGGAATTAATTTGGTTGACAGAATTGAGAAAGTTGAGGAGGATCTACGGACCTCCGCTACGATTATTAGGGTTCTGTCAAGGCAGCTTGAGAAACTTGGAATCCGGTTTAGGGTCACCCGGAAGTCAATGAAGGAACCGATTGCTCAGGTATGTGAACACCTATTCTGCAACTTCTTGTTTTTGCACTGCAATTTGTTCCTTTTTATTTCTAGAATTGCGGTTTTTTGCTTGATTATGAGATAATTCACCATATATCTTTAATCAAGTAACATTTAGAGGAGCGAGCATATTGAATTGAAGAAATGATATATAAAGATTGCTTTGCATTGCATGATACAATAACTAACTACATAAACGAGTGTCATATTGAGGAAGCAACATGACTAATTGATATTAGTAATTTTTTGGATGAGAATTTGTGCAACCTGGAATCAGCCGAATTGATTTTAGTATTTATTTATTTATTTTTATTTTGTAGACTGCAGAATTGGCAAAGAAAAATTCAGAGGCCACTCGGGCACTTGCAATGCAAGAAGACAATCTGGAGAAAGAACTTGCTGAAATCCAAAAGGTTCTTTTAGCTATGCAGGTTAGTATTTTGCTAATTATATAAAAGTGTTAAGAGTTTTGTTAATCAGCTGAATGGTATACAAAATGTGTTTGTCAGAAATCTCACAAATCATGCTTAGGGGCTGTTTGGTCTTAATAGTTCAGACCTCTTAGTGGTTCAACACTTAATGGTTCAGACTATTTGTTTCGCGAGCAGATCTCTAAATGATTTAGGCATTTGCCTCTGAACGGTTAAACATTATACTGAGTCTGAATGGTTAAGACCTCTTATTAAACATTTGCCTCTGAACGGTTAAGCATTATATTGGCTCTTAATGGTTCAAACTTTTTACTGGTTCAGCACTTAACGGTTTAGACCTCTTACTGGTTCAACACTTGCCATTCATAAGTTGCCAAACAACCCGTTACTTTTTGTTTTAGATTATCGAAAAGCAATACTTTTTTTTAGATGATTCTCCGTTAAATTTTATGTGTTAAATGTCATTTACAAGGTTGCATACTTGCCTAACTACATCGATGAGCTAATTAATTTAATAATACAATTTATATGAATTTGGGCTAGCTTGTAATTTAATCACAATGAATATTAAAAAATAAAAAGTTTGATTCTTCTGACTTGTAATCACTAGACTTGTGTAAAAACGGTTTACACCAAAATGCAACTTATTTTCAACCTTGTTATTGTATGTATGCAAACAAATGTTTTATCCACCATTATATGCGAATAAAATTGAAGTGTATTACGACATTGGAAAAACATATCTTTTTACATAAAATGAGCAAATTGAATTTAATTTTGTTGTGATTACCTCTGTAGAAAAGATATTTGACTTTCATTTTATGAGATCTTTACTTGCAGGATCAACAACAAAAGCAACTTGAACTCATCCTTGCTATTGCCAAAAGTGGGAAACTTTTGGACAACAAAACGACACCAAGTCAAAATGAGAAGAAAAGTCAAACTACTAACTTAGCTGCAGGATTAACTAACTCAGATGGAACCCGATAAAACTTGAACTTATGTTATGCGAATTGAAGCCATTATCTTGGTTAATCACACTTTTGTTGCTTAATGATGAATTGGGGGTGGTTGATTTTGTATATTCTGATCGATTTTGGAGGTTTTGATGTGCGCGCCTTGAGTTTAAGGGTACTACTGAAAATCAGAGAAAGTAAGCAAATGATATGACTTTTTTACCCTTTTGGTTTTTGTTAAAGAGGTACACTTTTTCAGACACATTCATACTTTTGTCATGGATAATTTTGCACAAGAATTGTAGTGAGATGTATCTCTAGGCTTCTTGTTAGGTTATAGTCAGTTTGAATGCTCTTGTGATCATTAATCATTATTGTTACTGTTATTATTCAATCTTCGTAATTTAGTTTCATCTGAATGATAAGATATTTATTTGTTACTCAATGGTTTAAAATATATATTTGTCTGGTGTATGATAAGAATAAGATACTTATTAGGTGTATTTATCAACCTATTGTAACGTGTAAATCATAATAAAGTTATTGTTGGACTCATATCCATCAAGTGTTTTCTCAATCAGGAAAACATACGACAACCAATCATTGTAGGTTGCCAATGTTGAATTATATTGTTAACATTGATTATTAAATTAGAAAGGTTCAAGCATGAAGTTCACTTTCTTAACTTACCATAAGATGAAAACATGTGAACACAAAATCTTCAATGCGATTGTTACAAAGTTAGATCACTATGAAGGTGTATGTTGGTTGGATCGGTTGCATAGTGATATTATATGTTAAGTATGTAATAATAAAAAGGAATGTGAGAGTCAACCGATACTATACGACTATAACAAGTAAAAGTAAAATACTAAAATACTAAGTGTAAGGAAAATATAGGAAATAAGTTGGAGGAATATAGATGATTAACTGGTTATTGTTTGATGTATGATCGATCTTCACAACAAAGTTTAATAGGAAGTTATGTTGGCTAGATTGGACGGTTGTGTGTCAATCGAAAGAATAACCTACTTGTACTTGTTGTCACCATATGGTAAGACAAAAGCATTATAATGCATACATCATGCAACCGTGTGAGGGTCGCCAAACGTTTCCTTCAAACACTTTTGGTAGTCGTTATCCGAAAATCCATATTAGATAGCTATAAAATTTTGAAACATATAAGAATCAAAACAAGAAAAAGGTTATACTTTGTGAGCAATCACTGAGGACGAATTACCCTCTTGTTTTCTTAAGAACAATTAAACCGGTAAGATAAAAGTGAATTAAGTAGACTGAGTAGTAATTCGAAATGACATCTTGTTGATTCCAAAAATGGATCTTTAAACGTTCTTGATATATTTATACGAATTGTATGATGCGGAATCTCATACAAATGTAATCAATTTGCACCAAAGTAACATCAAACGATGATTATAATAAAAGAATATAAAAGATAAGATGAAGAACATGAACTAACCATCATTGATAGATCCAAAGATTTGAATAACAAGATAAGCCCCAAAAGATTCAAAACTGTTTTGTCCATTGCATAATATTTGTGGATGAGACTAATTGAGAGACAGTGAATTTTCTTTCGATGATTAAATGGGTAAAGAAAACAAGAATTGTTTTGCCTTGAGTGAGAAAAGAAAGATCTATGCTTCACATGTCAAACAATTTTGGTCTACAACTTCATACAAACCTAAGAAAGATGCAACAAAGTTTTTTGCTACCTTTCAAGGAAATTAAGTAGAAATCACAAAGAAAGAAATCAGAAAAATGTTTGAAGCTTCGTGATAATCATCTTTTCCTGATTCAATTAACATGGTGTTTGTCATGGATACTTTTGAAAGAATGGGATATGAAGATGAAATAGAAAAAGAGCAATTTCACAAAGCTAAATTGTGTGCTCAATGAAAATACTTGGTTCATATGATTCTTCATTCTTTTTTATCTAGAAGAACTAGACATGATAATTTTGAAAAGATTACAAGATTTTAGTGTGTTTTTTTGGTGACTAATACCAAGTATAATATTTTGAAACTAATCTTTAAATAAATGGTGAGAGATGTCAAAAGTACGTGAAAATGGTTGATATATCCTAGGTTTATTCAAATAATTCTTGATAACAAGCTGAAAAACTTACGTAAAGATGGTAGAATTCTTGTGCGGAAACATCTAGCTGATACAGTGTTCAAGAATATGTATGTATAAAGTATACATTCAAACCGATTTTAGTGAAAACATAACTTAATTTTTTCATGTTAATTTTTTATGACATGCGTGTTGATTCTCCAATACCAAAATTTTTAGACCCACCATTAGATACACAAGTTAAAGAGGCTACAAGATATGAAGATGATCATAATTCAGAAATGTTAAAAGATTAACATCAAAAGAAAAAACAGAAAAATTAAAGAAGCAAGTTCATAATCTAAAAAGAGATAGAATGTCTCAATATTTTTCTTCTTCTAAAACAATTCATGATGAATCACTAACTAGAAGACAAAAGTTAGATTCCAGAAAAGATCCATTGAAGAAATATGTTTTAAGTGAAAAAGAAAAATTGTTGTATCGAAATCCGAGAAAATGCAAAAAGAGATTGAAGAATTGAAAGGAAAAAAGAAAGAAAAAGATTGTGAAATATGTGGGATGAAAGCTGAATTGAGTGAATATAAAAGAGAAATCATAATAATACAAAAATGATGGTTGATTTGAGTAGCCACGTGGGTTCTAGAATTGGTGAAAGATTAAAAAAATACAATCATAGTTTAAAGTCAAGACAAAATTAAGATTCATTGAATATTTATATTAGTCCTGAACCTATAGTTGATTTGGAGATGGCATAAGTAAAAAAAAAAAAAGAAAAAAAGACATGAATGAAAGCAGATTGATGTTTGAAGTTGATGTTTTAGAAAAAGAAAAACCGTATAGGGATGATTCTAATAATCCTAAATGTGAGGGCTGATGTTGGAGGAGAAAGATCATCTTTTTCTAGTATGTTAAAGCAAACTAGTAAAAATTCTAATAATCATAAAGGTGGGGCTGAAGTTGGAGGAGAAAGATCATCTTTAATCTTTCACCAATTCTAAAGCCACGTGCCTACTCAAATCAACTATCGTGAGCGGCGGAAAAGGAAAGGCCAAAGACTTCGGCCTAACGGGAATGCGCAAGGACGAAATGACAAGATGAGGTACCCTGGGCACCCCCATTTAAAAAGAAGGGTCGAAGTTTTTGGGCCTGCATTTTTTGCATTGTTATGATTTCTCCTTTATAGTCACTCAATTCAGCTTTCATCCCACATATTTCACAACTTTTTTCTTTCATTTATCCTTGCACTTTTTTAATCTCTCTTTGCATTTTCTCGGATTCCAATTCAGCATTTTTTTTTCTTTTTCAATTAAAACATATTTCTTCAATGGTTCTCTTCTGAAGTCTAACTTTTGTCTTTTAGTTTGTGATTCATCAAGAATTGTTTTAGAAGAAGAAAACATTGAGGCATTCTATCTATTTTTAGATCATGAACTTGAATCTTTAATATTTCTGTTTGTTTTTCTTTTGATGTTGATCTTTTAACAAATTCTGAATTATGATCATCTTCATATCTTGTAGCCTCTTTAAATTGTGCATCTAATGGTGGGTCTAATAATTATGGTATTGAATAATCACCACGCATGTCATCAAAAATTGAAGTTATCTTTCCACCAAAATCAGTTTGAATGTATATTTTATACATATTCTTGAACACTATATCAGCCATATGTTTCTGCATCAAAATTCTACCATCTTCACTTAAATTTTTCACCTTGATATCAAGAATTATTTGAATAAACCTAGAATACATCAACCATTTTCCTGTACTTTTGATAGTATTACTCACCATTTCTTTTAAATTAGCTTTGAAACATTATACTTGGTATTAGTCACCAAAGCACACAAAAAAACTTGTAATCTTTTCCAAACTAATCATGTCCAGCTCGTCTAGGTAAAAAACAATTAAAAATGGCACACAATTTAGCTTTGTGAAATTGCTCATTTGATTTTTCACTTTCATATCACATTCTTTCAAAAGTACGATTGACAAACTCCATGTTAATTGAATTTGGAAAAGATGATTTATCACCAAGCTTCAAACATTTTCTTAATAATTCCTCTGTGATTTCTACTAAATTTCCTTAGACGGTAGCAAAAAACCTTGTTGCATCTTTTCTAGGTTTGTATGAAGGGGTGGGTTATAGTAAGGGGGACCCTTATAATATGAAGGGTAATAAGGCTTCCTAGCCATTAGAGCTTGTAATGAATGGCAGGGAAGACGCAGTAGCAATTTTATAAATATGTCAATGGTCAGGGTACTTTTAATTGAGACATGTTATAAGGGCCTTTCTTACCCTTCTTATTATAAGGGTCCTTCATATTATAATTGTTATTCATACTTGAACCCAACCCTTGTATGAAGTTGTAGAGCAAAATTGTTTTGAAATGTGAAGCATAGATCTTTATCTTCAAACTCAAGGTAAATCCAATACTTGTTTTCATTACCTATTTAATCATCGGAAGAAAATCCATTGCCTCGATTACTCTCATCCAAAATCCACAAATATTATGCAATGGACAAAACTGATTTGAATCTTCCATAACCTATAACAAACCATTCAAATATTAGACACATTGATTTTTCAAATTACGCTAAGATTTTATTCATCCTATTAAAACATATCATCTAAGATATCCTGAAAAAGCAGCATTTCAGCTTAAAATTGGTCAATGGAACTTGTGAACTCTCGTTCACTTGAATTTTACAAATTCCTATGATGATTACGAATTTCTGTTGGATTTATATTCAATTTTGAATAATTTGCATATGATTTGTTATTTGCGAATTACTGACCAACTTGTGAACTCTCGTGACATGTCTCAATTTTGAATAATTTGCATATGATTTGTTATTTGCATATGATTTTGAATAATTTACAAATTCCATTTTAGACTACCTTGTAGTTTACCATCTACGAATTACCAAGTAAAAAAAAACAAAAAAAAAACGAATTACCAAGTATGAATTCACTCCTTTTTGCGAATTTCCATCTACTAGTTTTACGGATTCAAATTCCAAAAAAAACACATTTTGCGATTTACTGTTCCAAAAAAATTTGCTCAACTTGTAAGCGCTCTATGAAATTCCGAACTTCACAATTTTCTACCAGATTCTCACCTCCCCAGACCCTACTACTATAGTAGGATTTCCTGGGTAGGTTGTTATTCTTTCGGCTCTTTAACCTTTAAATATTCATCAATTTGCACAAAACAGAAAAATATCAATTTATTAATTCGAAACCTGCAAATCGGATTTGTAAACATTAACCCTACACATTTTGTTTATCCTTAGAAAAGAATAAAGATTCAGTTGTTTTAAAATCACAATTTTGGAGTGTATCTGAAAATTCGATTGTTCCAACAGGCAACAGAAACAAGATTTTGAATCAATAAAAACCCACATCAAACCAACGAACTCTGTCTTCGTTCTCAGATCTGTATATGTAAAAACAAAAGAGAATTAGAATCTTACCTCAAAAAGCAAACTAACACCACTTGAATCTAAAATTTCTTCGAAATCCAATTCATCTTATCTTGGTAGAGACTAGACGAAACCCAATTCGTAACATGGATGTTTCGATACAAACCATGTTTTTCGTAAAAACTGTGAGAACCAAAGTGCTATTAAAAATAATAAAGTGCTATCATAATATCTTCTGTTTTAAAAAAAAAAAAATATGAAATCCAAAGTGATAGTACAAATAACAATGTGCTATTGTTATATTTTCACAATGATATGTTTGTATATATAACATAACTTATAATAATAACACTTTGTTATTTAGAAATGTTATTTTGTCAAAATTATGAGATTCAAAGTGATAATATGAATAACAAGGTGTTATAGTAACATTTTTACAAT
>WOUH02000009.1:5340344-5367131 GCA_009936405.2 Stevia rebaudiana
GGTGTTGGGATTTCAGGCCTATGGAACGTTGCATCGTTTTGCGTGTAACTTTCAAACCTTCGCTCGTATTAAGATTTCGTATACACTCAAATGATTCTAAATACGTATTAGAATACAATGATAATATTTATTTCGAAGTAAATATTGGATTAAATTAGGATGACGGTGAGATTTCGAGTGGCACGAGGCCGGAATTTGATCGGAATGGTTACCGGAAAATGGCCAGTTGTTATAACAAGTGAGAAAAAAGATTCATCAATAGTAAACTTTAAACGAGTTAATGCCCATGTGTAGCTGTTTTTTGTTGTTTATTTGTTCATAAATGTGAACGCAATAAAAAATATATGATTTGTAGAAGCAACACCAACAATCTCAAGAAATGACAAATTATACTTGTTTGTCTTATATATGGCATCTATCAAAACCACATTTGGAAATGCCTGCCATAAAGTTGATGATACTGGATGAACAAAGAACAAATCTTCCAGCTCATTCGTAACGTTGTTTAGACGATACTAAAAAATGTACCATTTACTTTTCAAAGTGTACATAAGATTTTGCATATGAGTTCTGCCTGCTTGCTCGGTGATCCGGAGCCTATGGCGAGCATTGTATATGGTTTTTATATAAGACACATTATTCTTATTTTGTTTCTTTAATGTGGTCAAACGAGTTTCATTATTAGATAATCGCATTGCATGTGCATGACCCTTCAAATACAACGCAGGTGAGTGATTATGTTTATCACGTACAATCCTTAACTTCCAAGCACCATTCGTCTTTTGAATACTTTCCCGCCAATTTTAATAGAAAATTATTTTTTTAAACAATCAACATCCTTAATCCCATATAGTAAACATATAAATCACCTTAAATAAATATAATGTTAAACATTTTAATATAAAAATCATTAACATAAAAGTTTTGATCAACTTGAACAAAAATCATAAACGCAAAAAGTTGAGGTAATAAATAAACATTAAAAATTTAAAGATACAAACACATTTGATGAATAACATAAATAAACAAACGTAAACGAACACTTACTGAATGTTCACGAACACAAATGAACGAACGTGACCAATGCCATGTTCTTTTGTTAACCCAACGAACAAATTTTTTGTTCATATTTTTCATTTATTAATAGACCGAAACAAATGAACTTCACGTCGAACGATTTACGAATTGTTTGTTGAATGTTTAGCTCTTTAAAGTCTTTGAAGAAAACATTTCCAAAACTTAGGGGGTGTTATAAAAACCCCAAAAATCTTGAGGGGGTATTCCACTATTATTCACCATAACGTGATTCACCGTCAAATGTTCAGATTGCTAAACCAAACCCACAAATCGAAGAATCCTCATTCTCTATCTAAACCAAATTCGGTCAATCAAATCCAGTTCCGTACGTTTACTCAACTGTTCATCGATTTGCTTCTGTTTCTGCAAACACCTACTATACATACGTATAAATCACGAGCATACAGAAGCAGGGTGTGCAACAAAAAACAACTACCGAAGTAATCAAAGCAAGATCAATGGGTGTTCCGGCGTTTTACCGGTGGCTGGCTGACCGGTACCCTCGATCAATCTCCGACGTCATGGAGGAAGAAGGAGTTGAGGTGAATGGGGCCCAATTGCTAAGACCGAACCCTAATAACATTGAATTTGATAATTTGTACTTGGATATGAATGGAATTATTCATCCCTGTTTTCACCCTGAAGGAAAGGTATGTAGTTCTTGATTTCTGAATAATTTCCCCCCAAAAGTTTGTGTATACTGTTAAATTTCTAGTTTACATCCAGAAATTGATGGCCTTTGTTAGAACTACTATTTGAATATAAACTTCAGAAGCATTGACTGTATGACAGTATGACATATAGTTTGATCAGTTATGACTTACCATTATTACTGGATTTAACATGAGCATAAACCGCAATTAAAGCTGTTACATTTGAATACTAATTAACTTCATTGTATATTTGTATAAATCCTCGAATATAAATGCAAATTTGTAGATCATGGTGGTTGTAATGTTTTGGGGCTACAAAACGTTGAAAACACAAATTGAAGAAGTGAAACCAAATCTAATTGCTACTCACCACCAAACCCTAATTTCTTAAATTTCTTTTGAGCACCTAATTTTTGGGATCAGATGTTAGACCTTTGTAACATGCATTTACTTCTACTGTTGCAAAATAGATTTTATTTGCATTTCTTTTATTCAGTCCTATAATCCAAATCCCAAGCAAATTAGTGTGACATTTCTGAGAATCTCTTATATCATGGAGGATGTAATTAAAGTATGGTACTTTCAGAGCAACAATATTGATGGAGTAATAATTTTAAATGCCTTTTTTTTTACAAAGCAGAATTATAGTAAAAGTTAAATTAGAAAACGTTAGTTGGCGGGATAGCTCTTTGCATGCTGTGTTCTGTACATGATTTTAAATGTTTGATCAAACTCTGAAGTCAGAAATACATGTTACTATATACACTGCTCATATGTCGGACTATTATTATTGTATACAACTTTAATATGTTGCCAAATTACGTAAATTTAAGTTTAACACATACTATTTTCCTTTCGAATTATTCCATATCGAGTGACTGGTCATCTTGAGAGAGTATTAATCTAAAGTTTTTAGCTTATATTGTTGCGTACGTATTTTACCGTGTTTTGCATACGTTTACTATTCATAATCTTGTTTTACATCATCAAAGGGTTCTAAATGCTAGACATTCTTTAAGTTATGGTGTTTCATCCACTTAGGGGCTGTTTGGTTACACCTCTTATATGATTTAATGGGTCAGAGCCTACGGTACCCCTTAATCAGTCAAAACTCTTAATGGTTCAACCTAATTTTTCCAATTATCCCCGTAAGTTATCATGGAATTACTGATGAAACTTCCACTTTTGGTAATGCAGCCTGCTCCTGCTACATATGATGAAGTATTCAAGTCAATTTTTGACTACATTGACCATCTTTTCTCATTGGTTCGCCCAAGAAAAATTCTTTATATGGCAATAGGTACGTAAAGCTTTCAAGTTGACTTTTTCTAGTCAATCTTCAAATTTTAATTAATAATAATCAGCTGTATGCACATCCAATTTGCAGACGGTGTGGCTCCTAGAGCCAAAATGAATCAACAACGCTCTCGCCGTTTCAGGGCTGCTAAAGACGCCGCTGAAGCAGTGAGTTTTTATTAATTAATATAGTTATGTTATAATTGTAGTGGTTAAGTTAATTACAAAAAAGTCAACTTAATTCGGTCAATCAAATCCAGTTCCATACGTTTACTCAACTGTTCATCGATTTGCTTATTTAGGAAGCTGAAGAAGAGAGATTGAGAAATGAATTTGAAGCTCAAGGAGCCGCACTTGCTCCTAAAGGGAAACTCGAAACTTGTGATCAAAATGTCATCACACCTGGAACTCAGTTTATGTCTGTGTTATCTGTTGCACTTCAATATTTTATACAATGTAGATTAAATCACAATCCTGGTTGGCAGTTTACCAAGGTTTGTTGAGAATCTTGCATCTTATAGTTCTTAAAATTATAATATCACTTTTTCAAGTTATTTTTATTTTATTTTATTTTATTATTATTATTTTTTTTAATGTAGTGTTCTGTTTGGTTAATTTTATTCTCCCATATCTTTTTTATTTGAAGGTGATTCTTTCTGACTCGAATGTTCCTGGTGAGGGAGAGCACAAAGTAATGTCATTTATTCGGTTACAGCGTAACCTTCCTGGTTTCAATCCAAACACTCGGCATTGCCTCTATGGATTGGTGAGTTTTAGACAATTTTGGAGTTTCATAACATAATAATATTAGTATAATATTGTCAAATAAATGATTTTTTTGGTTTTATATTACCATAGTTAGATACTTAGATCGATTAAGCTTTTAGTTATAAATACAAACGATTGTAACCCTATTTCATACAATAATATTATACCAAGATTTTTGTGGTTCTATAGTGAGCTGGAAGAATTGGTTTTACTTTCTTGATCTTCTCGTTTCTTTATATTATATTTTTGGTCAATATTTTATATTGTTTGAGATGTCAAATTGGGCGGGTCAGGTAGCATGTGAAAATGGATTCGAATGAAAAAAGCATTAACATATACAATGCACTTTGTGTCCAGTTTTTTTGTTTATATAGTTCAATTCGTATGTTGAATTTGATTACACAAACTGCATTGTTACAGTAATAATATATGTTTTTAAATTAAAGCTACTTAGGAGGTTTTATGCATTCAAAAACACTTTGCATGGATTTTGACGTGTTTGATTAGTTTGTTCCATTTTTATGTACTTAAATCTTTTGGCTCAACCCATTTGACCCATTAGGTAGTTAAATGGGTTAAAATGGCCACCGTGATTATATCTTTATATACAGTGTTCTCCATGTGACAAACTTGTTACTGAATTAAATAGCTTATTTTAATAGGATGCAGATCTTATTATGTTGGCTCTAGCAACTCATGAGGTTCATTTCTCAATATTGAGGGAGGTCAGTAAATAACTTATTAAATGTGTTATCACTTATCATAATTGTTTTTTTAATCAGTGGAAGTGAATTTAACCTTCATTGTTTCACAGGTGATCACATTGCCAGGTCAGCAGGAGAAATGTTTCCAATGTGGTCAAGTAGGTCATCTGGCTGCTGAATGTCGCGGTGATGTCAATGGAAAGCCTGTAAATGATACGCCAATTCACAGAAAGAAATATCAGGTTAAATTTCAAGAAGTTTGAGTCTTTTCTGACACGTTAATAAAATTTATTTTGCAATTATTGGCTCATTATATATTCTAAATTTTATGTGCAGTTCCTTAACATTTGGGTTTTGCGAGAATATTTGCAATATGATTTAGAGATACCAAATCCTCCGTTTGAGATCAACCTTGAAAGATTGGTGGATGATTTTGTATTTCTTTGCTTTTTTGTGGGCAATGATTTTCTTCCTCACATGCCAACATTAGAGATTCGTGAGGTATTTATGTTAAATATAAAATTAATATAAGATTTTCTTCTATTAATTTGACAATGTTGGAAATTGTATTTCATACACTTGTCATTTATATATGAAATCAATATTAACAATACTCATACCTCCTATGTATTTATGTTAAATATAAACTTTTTTTTCCTGCTTTTGTTAATTTAGGGTGCAATAAATTTGCTAGTGCAAGTTTATAGAAGAGAGTTTGCTTCAATGGGTGGTTATCTTACTGACTCAGGGGAGGTAAGCAGGCCTTCTTTTAGTCGTTAACTTTATGTTTGTTTATTTTTTATATTTTTATTTTTTATTTTTTTATTTTATATTTACTCTGGAGTTTTCATTTCTTTTCTGTTTATGTTTTTATATACTTTGTTTTTGTTTCCTTGAAGTAAACAAAGACAAATATTTTATAGATTTTGATATAGAACGGTCTTGCTTTATACACACATGCCAACATGTGAATTTCAGGTCTTGCTGGACAGAGTTGAGAAATTTATTCAGGCAGTTGCTGTTAATGAAGACCAAATATTCCAAAAGCGGGCCCGCATACAAAAGGTGATTTTGACATTTTAACCTCTACCCCCGTTTCACATACACCCTTTCATAAAAATAGTAAATTTGTTGGCTCCTTCATTTTTTTTTAATTTAATCATTATCATGGTGAAAAATGGTGTTTTTTCTGTTATTTACTTGTTTTATGTTTCTCTGTTGTTTAATTTAGCTTGATGCTTTAATTGCATACATTTATATTTAACTCCTATACGGCACTAAAATATAAACATAGTTTATCATCCCAGTATATACATTTTTTTATTAATTTTCCTTTGCTGATTATAAGTTTATAACTGATGGTGGAGTTTCAAATTATATATTTTTTTAATTCAGGCATACGAGAACAATGAAGAAATGAGACGTAAAGCAAGACAAGAAGATGATGAGGAGCTCATCGCTCCAGTAGCAGATAAGGTGCACTATATACTTTTAAATTTTAATATTTTGTTTGTTCGCTTAATGTTGTTTTTATTTTAAAGGAAGCATGTTTTGGGTATGTATGGTATTTCTAAGTTTAAGAGGGGGCATATATGATATTATTGACACATATTTGAGTGTTTCATAAATTTTATTCTGATTGGGGACTGGAAGTGTATACAAAGGTCTTTTCTTTGCAAAGTGTGCTCTATTTGCTGCATTAATTTTTGGTTCATTGGTGCTTATTATTCTAGTTAAATATATGTTAAATCACTGATGCTATATTCTAAATTTGAAAAAATTCAGATCAAATTGGGGGAACCTGGGTACAAAGAGAGGTATTATAATGAAAAGTTAAATTTGTCAGATCCAAAGGAGGTTGAAGATGTTAAAAGGCAAATGGTTAGTTTTTTTCCCCAATATATTCCAAACTTTAATTGTAGCTTTTATCTTTTTTTAACCATATAATGGCGTACACATTGTTATTCTTTTATATCATATGTTACGTATGCAGGTATTGAATTATGTGGAAGGATTATGTTGGGTTTGTCGGTATTACTATCAGGGCGTTTGTTCTTGGCAATGGTACATTACACTTTTTTACAAGAATTTATAATGTTTTCTCTTTTTTTTACAAGAAACTGTTGTTTCCCTTTTTTTTTAGGGAAAATGTCACAGAATAGTAATCAAGTTTCAAAAGTGTTTCAATTAGGTCACTGGTGTATCTTTTGCCCAAATTGAGTCACTAAACCTTCAAATAGGGTCATCATCGGATTTTGTTTGTTTCAAGAAAGTAATGGAAGATAAGATGTGAGAGTCGAAATTTCTAATGTATATAATTATATTAATTTTTTTAAAAACTGTTTAATTCAATTAAAAAGTAGAAAAAAAAAAACCTAAAATCCACGTCACCGCTCCATGTTAGCATCAAAAGAGAAAAGAATATTTTCTAATTGAAACAAAAAGAATCATGCAAAAAAAATCATGTTAAAACCCATAGTTTAAATAAAACATTAAAGTTGAGTGACCTAATTGGAACCCTTTTTAAACTTGAGTGACATAATTGAAACACTTTTGAAACTTTGTTACTATTCTACAAAGTGACCCCTTTTTAGTTTGGTTTAGCATTTTGTATAGTTAAATGGTTTTTCATGTGATTTTAATGGTTTGAAAACTTTTTATCTGAGTTTCTCTAGACATAAATAATTTAGTAGCAATTGTTTGTAACTTTTAATGTTGGACTCGTCTTAATCTCAACTAAGCATGTCAGTATATTATATGGTGCTAATATTTATAATCCTGAAAAGTTTATTTATTATGCAATTATAATGGGCACGGTACTTTGCAGAGAAATATTACTATTGTTTCTATTATCTAACACTGAACATACCCAAAAGAGATATGTTACTGTTACCAGATAAAAATGATTACTTACAATATTCAAGCATAACCCTCTTATTTAAAAACCAACAATAATTTTCATTGAAGTCGGTCTTAATTGTAAACTAAAAAAAAAAAGTCTATATTTACTTCTAGTATAAATGTTAACTAAAAGTCTAGTCGGTTTCTTCCGTTTTTATTATCATTTAGAAGATATGGATATAATCATATGTTATGTTACCATACCTTTTTCTTTTAAATTAAAGCAAAGAAAAATTAAGCAACTAATTAACATAATTTATATCATTATCTATAATCGTATGTCCTTGTTTCAGGTATTATCCATATCATTATGCCCCATTTGCCTCTGATCTTAAAGATTTGGCTGATTTGGAAATTACATTTTTCTTGGGAGAACCATTCAAACCCTTTGATCAGCTTATGGGAACCCTGCCTGCTGCAAGGTATTTTTCATTTTTTAATGTGAAATTCACATATCTTTTTCTAATTATTTTTTTATTAATTTGTTTATCTTAAATGTTATTTTTTATGCTACAGTGCAAATGCTCTGCCTGAAAACTACAGAAATTTGATGACAGATCCATCATCACCTATAATTGATTTCTACCCTCATGGTAAATTCCATTTAACTTTTAATCTTTTTAGTCAATGCTGATTAAATTCGTAACTTATGCCAATGTAAATTGATACAAAAAAGTTGGTTAAAAAATAAAGTTTTGCTTTTTATGCACATTTAGATTTTGCAATTGACATGAATGGAAAGCGTTTCTCTTGGCAGGTAATATTGCATTTTGTCAAACATTCTTTGCTTGATTAATTTTATCGTTTTGCCCCTCACCGAAACCTTTTTTTATATTATTATTATGAATCAGGGTGTTTCCAAATTGCCATTTATTGATGAAAATAAACTACTTACTGAAACAAGAAAGCTCGAAGACACTTTAACAGTTCGGTATTCTGCTACATTTTAACCTTGAATTTATTAAATCTTAGTGCATTTAAAATTGTTATCACCTCTGGAACTGGTGATTTATTAAGAATCTGCTTAAAAATAATAATTCAAATTTGAGGCCACACTAGAGAGCTGTTTATACATGTAGAATTGTAGATATAACATATAAGCAACTTAAACCGAAAATGAAACAATTCTATTAAGGTTTTAATTTTTTTATTATGAAACAACTTATTATACACGTATCTTCCTATTATTTATGTGAAACTTTTAATTGTATTATAAATATTATTGGTTATTTTCAAGTTTGAATACTTTTTTACAGGCTGAAGAGCGCTCTCGAAATAGTGTTTTTTATGATTTATTATACGTTTCCCCGCGTAATAGCATGGCCCCACAAATTAGTGCATACTACAACTATTTCTATCATATACAAACACAATTTCATTTGTACCCGAATCAAATATCTATGTGGCCGGTTGACGTAAATGCTAGGTCAGTTATTTCTGTTTTGTACTTTATAATTTTCTTTTTCTTCAAAATTTAATGTATTTTAATCTTTATTTTCTTGTTGAATATATTCAGTGGCGGAATGAACGGTTTCCTGTGGTTGTGTGAGAGAAATGGTTGCAGATTGGTAATTCTTTCACCTATTAGTGGTTTGGAGGATATTATGGATAACCATGTTCTGTAAGCTCCTTTTTAATTGAACTAATAATTAATTAATTATTAAATGATTTTTATTTATTTATTTATTTATTATTTTTTGCAGAAACATTACATATATAAACCCAGCTCCCCATAAGCATATTCCAGAACCTCCTAGAGGAGTAACCATGCCAAAAAAGGTCTGTGGTTATTAAAAAAAATTATTTTTTTTGTTAATGAGATTTTTATAGTCATGATTTTAATCTTATTAGTGATAGTCTTGCTAATAAACTTAATAAAACAATGAAAATATTCTGCCTCAATTTGTATAAAATGTTGTATGCAGACTTAATGAATCATTTAAGTATTTTTTTTTTTGCATCCTTATTACAGATTTTGAAACCTGTTGATATCAAACCGTTGCCAATTTTATGGCATGAAGACAACAACGGACGTCGCCCTCAAGGAAGTTATAATAACAGGTACATATTTCTCTCAACCTCCTAAATTAATATATTTTAAACCTTATATTATTATTAATATTAAAATAGGGTTTCCCTATCGATAATGCATATATATTGTTTTTTTTTTTTTTTTAAATTTGGCCAGAAAGTATTTTCAAATCAACTCAAACTGTACTAATAATTTACCCTTTTTGACCCATCACCCAAACATCTTGACCTCCTATTTTGCCACGTGTGCTACTTCTAATAGTAATCCATCTAATTAAACACTTTTCCAAATGGGAAATTAACATAATTTTAATCTTCATGAAAAGAATTTATATTCTTGCATTCAAACAATGACATAAAAACCCGTAATTTTATTTTATTTTTATTTTATGTTTTTAATAAATCAGTTTCCTCAATTCAGGCCACAAATACAGGGAGCAATACACGGGAACATGTTAGGCGATGCTGCTCACCGACTTTTAAAAAACTCGTTAAATATCAAATCCAGTGGTAACTCTAACTCTAACTCATCCGGATTATATGACCAATTTCATAACCGAAATTTCCAACCCAACAATCTACAACATAGGCCCAGGCCCACTGGCCCATCGGGCCACGGAAGAAACTACAACGATGATCCAAATTATTACAACGGATACCCTAATCCTCGGGGCCCAATGCCTAGACCAAGATTCGGGCCCAACTCTTCTAATCAATTCCAGCCCAATAGACCCAATTTGAAACCGCAAGAAAGTTACATGTATCAAGACCAGTACCAAGAGTTGAGTAATGGGATGGCTGGTTTGACCATGGAAAGTGGGTCCAGGAATAGGTCAAACCCGGTTAGGATGGGGCAACCGAACCCACGTAACCAGACCGTTGGTAACCTTCCAAACCCACCGTCTAAATGGATCAATAGACCCTTGACGAACGGGAATCAACAAGCAAAGAATGTTTATCAGATAAAGACTCGTGTTTCACAGAATTCTGATTCTTGATTACACGATTGAAAACGTTTGAGTTTACCAGATTCAAGTGGTTTAACTGTTAAGAAAGTAAACCACAATGTTGGATTGTTGGGCGGTTAATCAGTTATTTGCAGTTAAAGACGGTTAGAGGTTTGTTTTGGTGTATATTTTGTCTGTTTATAAGACAAGATTAGTTATGGTTACACAAAGGATAAAAAAGTTATTTATTTGGTTCTGTATACCTCTTCCAATGTTCATGAGGTTGTTGAACGTTGTAAGTTACCTATTTTTATTTTTTTAAAGACATTTACATCGTTGTATGTTTTCAATCCCTAGAAATTTTATGAATATTTTAAGTTTAAAGCTAAACAAGAACCATTTTGAGACTATCCAGATACCAGTGACGTGTCATACGACCGGTATGACATCAAGAAACGAACATACAGTTCGTGGTTCGTATGAATTGAAAGGAGAAAAATGTTTACATGGGTTGTATGAAGTGTGTGCAAAATCGTACGACGCATATGAATTGCTAAACTTATGCATAAATGATTGAAGTGACTAACAAAGTAATACGGCCTGTACAACATAATACGATATAACAAAGTAACACGACCCGTATACCATAATACGATGTAACAAACATGTAGTGTACATTTTTTAGATAGTCTCTCTTAATAGCACCCTATATTAAAGTGTGTTTTATCTTCGTCATTGTTACAATTTAAGTAATATTAAGTTACCCAAATTGGTTACAATTAAAGCCAGTTTGTGGTCTTTCATATCTTTTAGTAACGTCATATTTTACCACAGATGGTTTTAAAATTCCTAATTAATAATTGACAATATTTGGGTTTTAACAAGTATATTAAATGTAAGCCCACTATGTATTGAATAAGAACCAAGACCTGAATACTGCAATGGGCCGTAGCCCATTTCAAAATCCCTAATTGACATTCAATATATACCATCTTCATCACTTTCAAATCACGCACACACAAACCCTAGTTTCACAGTCGCTGCAACTCACAGAAATGGCCGCCGCCGCACGACCTCTTGTCACCGTGCAACCTCTGGAATCCGACATGGCCACCGACGGAGCCAGTCTTCCTTTACCTCACGTCATGAAAGCCTCAATCCGTCCTGACATTGTCAACTTCGTTCACTCCAACATCTCCAAAAACTCCCGCCAACCCTACGCCGTCTCCCGGAAAGCCGGCCACCAGACCTCCGCCGAATCATGGGGTACCGGACGTGCTGTGTCTCGTATCCCCCGTGTTCCCGGTGGTGGAACTCACCGCGCCGGTCAAGGTGCGTTCGGAAACATGTGCCGTGGTGGTCGCATGTTTGCACCTACCAGGATCTGGCGCCGATGGCACCGGAGGGTTAACGTGAACCAGAAGAGATACGCCGTCGCTTCGGCGATCGCTGCTTCTGCTGTGCCGTCGCTTGTGATGGCTCGTGGACATCGTATCGAGACGGTGCCGGAGCTTCCGTTGGTTGTTAGTGATTCTGCTGAAGGAATCGAGAAAACTAACAACGCAATTAAGGCGTTGAAGCAAATCGGAGCTTATTCCGATGCCGAGAAAGCTAAGGATTCAGTCGGAATTCGTCCCGGAAAGGGGAAAATGAGAAACCGAAGGTATATTTCACGCAAAGGTCCATTGATCGTGTACGGAACTGAAGGTGCCAAGCTTGTGAAAGCATTCAGAAACATTCCAGGAGTTGAAGTAACCAATGTTGAGCGATTGAATCTTCTGAAACTAGCTCCAGGAGGTCATCTCGGTAGATTCATTATCTGGACAAAATCTGCATTCGAGAAATTGGATTCAATTTACGGATCGTTCGAGAAGACAAGTGAGAAGAAGAAGGGTTACGTCTTACCTAGAGCTAAGATGGTTAATGCCGATCTTGCTCGAATCATCAATTCTGATGAGGTTCAGTCGGTTGTGAAACCGATCAAGAAGGAGGTTAAGAGGGCTCCAATGAAGAAGAACCCATTGAAGAACTTGAACACCATGTTGAGGTTGAACCCATACGCCAAGACTGCTAAGAGGATGGCTCTGCTTGCTGAGGAGCAAAGGGTGAAGTCTAAGAAGGAGAAGCTTGACCAGAAAAGACAGCCAATTTCTAAGGTACTAATGACTGTTAATTGCTTTGATTGTTTACTGTTTATATGCAGTTCTGATTTGATGTTGTTGGTGTTATGCTAATGGTGTTTTTAACTGTATTGACATTAATTTTTTTGTTAAATTGATTGCTTAATGCATTCAGTCATAGTTTAGGTTATTTGAATCTGTTAAGAGCTACTTGATTTTTAGCACATTGTTGTATTTTGATGGATACACTTTGTACATTAAATAAATGAGGCTCTTTTGATGAGCAAAGTTGATAACTTTTTCTTTATCTAACTCCTTGTTTGAAGTGTTTCTGCCATTAGTATTAAGTAAGTCAGTAGTGAGAATGCATTTGATTTCAATTCTGTCATGTTGACACATTGGCAAAAGAACACTGTTCCGGTTGTATTTCATTTTGAAAGCACTTCTGTTTGTATATTTAATTTGCATTTTCCATCAAACCTTTTGTGTTTTTTCCTATTGTTTTCTGCATTGTGTTGTAGTAAAAAACTGTTTCCCTTAGATACTTTTTTCTTTAAGTTTTTTCTACAACTTCCAAATTCATGTTTTAAAGCTTGAAGTAAGAATCATATGTGTCATTTTCATTTTTCCAATTGTTGAGATTCTGCTTTATGAGAGTTGTAGTATTTTGTTTTTTTTTTTTTATTTGTCACAAGCTTTGTTTATTGAAACAGGAGGAAGCTGCAAAGATCAAGTCTGCCAGCAAGGCATGGTACAAGACTATGATTTCAGACAGTGACTATGCTGAATTTGATGTTTTCACCAAGTGGCTTGGAGTTTCACAGTGATTTCTCTTCTTTTTTATTGTGTCTGTTAGGTTTTCTTAAAACAATACAAGTTCATACCCAGTATCCTATGTTTCATCCTTTTGTTAGACATAAATGTTTATTTGTGTTTCGTTGCTGGTATCCTCTGGCATTGAGTTTTGTTATGATTGAGCTTTTGGTTAAAAACAGTTGCATGTCTTTGTGTTATTATGTTGTTCTGAGTCCTTTTACTTGCATTTAGTTGCTGTTATTTGCATTGAGTGAATCGTGTTTTCTTGTTTTTTGCGGAGATGCCAACTAGAAGATTTATCAGCAATTTGGATCTTAGTGGGCATGAAATGTTTAATAGATTGGTAAGCAACTTTGAATGTGTAGAAACCTAAACGTATTATGAATCAGACACATTTACACGCTATCATTAAACTTAATAGCTAAAGTATTAAGAAAATTAGTTTGAACACGAAAATTTGACCTTTTGTTGGCTCAAAATGATTTTGATATATATTTTGACAAATGAGAGGTTTTTAAGGATATAATAAAGACTGATAAGTAACCCAACTCCAACGTTTGAACAGTTTTCATGCTAAAGGGGACTTAAACCTTACACATTTGCCTTGTTAGATATGGCATTTTTTGATAATATTTTGCACCCTTTGGATTAGGTTTGCTTAGATTATTTTTTTTTCAAATCCAAATTAGATATAGCAATCAAACACATTTTGTTTTTTCAAAACAATCTTATAAAACTCCAATTCCCATTTCAAGTTCCAATTCAGTTACAACAATTCAGTTACAACAAATTTACTTAACCAAACACCATGCTAAAATTTCTACACGTGGTTAGGACTTAGGAGGTGTTGACTTGAGCCTCTCCCGTTGGGATGTCTTAGGTTCTACTCTTGCATAAAGCATAATTGATATGGGTCTTTCTATGATGGGGAGAAAATACAGTTCAGATTAAGGTCACCGGTTCAAACCTGAAGAGGAGAGAGGGTTTATGGATTTATCTGGTTCCTGCTTATCTTGGGGGTACGGTCTCACGAAGATTGAGGGATCGACCTTGGCTACATCGCTCGGCTAGTGATGGCTATCGCGCGAGAATCGAGATTCTCTGCCGTTCAAATAAAAAAACTAAATATGAAGGGACATAGAAGTGCATGATTTTCATCAAAGGATTGAGTTGTTAAACAGTGAATTAAGAATATTTTCAAGATTGCAAACAAGATATTATTGATTATTAAACCATGATGTGATTTTCCAGAAATTAAACATGTACGTAGAGTCTAATAGCTTAAAAACATAGGATATTATGTCAATAAGCTTATTTTCAAGATTACAAACAAGACATTATTGATTATTAAACCCATGATGTGATTTTCCAGAAATTAAACTTGTACGTAGAGTCTAATAGCTTAAAAACATAGAATATTATATCAATAAGCTGCATGTCTGTCTAATGGCTCATTAACTAACATAACTGATCATGTGTGTAAGTAAGTCAACTGCCTTCGAGTTAACTATAATATGTCAAACGAAAATAGTAAATTTGCAAACCTTGAGTCACTATATGACAAAAAATGAGGAAGTAGTCAAAATTGACCAAACCGAAAACCAAATTTTACTCATAACAATATCTCAATGAACAAAAGCTACAAATATCTTACAACAGGCAAACAATACATAAGGGTACACAATTGAAAATCTCGTGGCTATACTTTCAATTCTTTACAATATTATATATACTATTTATGTCTTAACTAACTTTAAAAAAAGAAATGAAATGAAAATGTAATGTCGTGTGTGGTTTTGTTTTGGAGGGATGACTATACACTTGACCCAGATAATCTTTTACTTGTTCGACCATAGAAATTCTATTTCAAGATTCCTTTGGGCCCCGCTTTTGCTTTGTGGCAGCAACGCGTATTCACCAGCCACCGCACCCATCATCACCACACGATCAATCTGGATTGTCACTTTCCCGAACGATTTCTGCGAAACAACACTTTATTAGTGATAATTACAGAAACAGGGGGATAATTGTCAATAAATATACATGCTTTCAAGTTTATGAAATTTATAGTCTTCCATAGAATCTTATATTACAGTATGTGAGTATGTAGCTTGAGGAGAAAAAGAAGGGTATAATCGTCGAATAATATTAATATTGATGGATATGACATTTAGATTTTTTGAATCTGTATATTTAATATTAGTTTTTTAGTTGGTAAATCATAGAATGCTAAATGTTTAATGGTGCTAAATTAAATGATTTTAAGCAAGTTTTCAAGATAAATATAAAAACGCCCTGAAAACAGTTTTATTGTTTTTTATTTGTTTGCTCATTTAGTAATCACTAGTTGGAATTAGCAACTTTGAGGTTTTCTTTATCATATCCTTATTAAGGGCCATTTTATACAATTCAACCGATGATAAATTTAATTAAATTTAATTTATTAAACTATATAATAAATATATAATGATGGACATACCTTCCCCATCTTGCTTTTATTCTTGCAGGAGATATGTAGCTTCTGGCCTTTCGGAGGACTTTCAAACGACCACGTGAAGCTCTCATCCCACTCGGGATTTGGACCCGTTGATACAATCTGCAAAATATTCAACAACCAAATTACAACCTTTGAACCAACATGATTCCCAACTGTTCTAGTTTTCAGTTTTTTCAACAGGATGTTTCAAATTTAATAAATAGAACTTTTAACTTCATTATTGTATGAAAAAACAGAACATATTAAATACCTTGGCACCTTAAAAAAATAATAATAAAAAGAAATAAATAAATAAATAAAGTTTTGTGCTAAAATAATTAATTCGATAGAATGGGATATAAAAAACTAGCTTAAAAACATGTGTATTACATGGGTTACATAATCAAGACTAAAATTTTTAAAATTTAAAAACGAAAATTGTTACGACTTGAAATGTTAGAACCGATTTTTGTTAAGGGTGGACGGAAACCGTTAAGCATTGCAAATTTCAGGGCTGAAGACTGCAATTTAGTCTTTTAAAAATACAAGATAAATAATTAAATACTTAATTAGATAATAACAAATTTAACTAATTTTAAAATATAAATCTACTTTCGAATTTAAGATAAAATAAAAATACAGAAAAAATTCAAAAAAATTGGTGTTGCCATGTGACATTATTTGGAATCAAGTCTTAACTTTTTTGTCCTTAAACCACTAACAGAACACTATTAAGATTTGACACGTTAAGGACGAAAACTGTTAAAACCTAACGTTAGGGACGGAAATTTTGAAGACTTAAAACGTTAGGGTGAAAATTGTTAAGACTTAAAACGTTAGGGGCGAAAATTGTTAAGACTGTTAGTGACGATTTTTTGTTAAAGGCAGACTGAAACTTATAAACATTACAAACCTCATGGATGAAAAGTGTAATTTACTCTTTCAAATATATAAGATAAATACTTAGAAAATAACAAATTTAATGGATTTAGAAATTTAATTTTATTTTATAAATCAAGATAAAAATAAAAAATATATATACAAATTCAAATAATTATAGTGTTGACATGTGCATTAATGTTACTCATTTATTAGAGATAGAAGATAGAAGATTACCTTGGTTTGCCTTGGAGGAGTATTGCCCAATGTAACCTTACAATACACACTCGGGTTTCCAACAGACTGTTTCAGATCATTCCCACGCTTAATCACAACCGTTAGTGTTCCAGGCAAACACTGCAACAAGAACTCAGCTTTTTCATGGAATCTTGGTGGGCCTGACTGGATCAAAAACTGTAACAACGGTATTGCATCAGCAGCAGCGGTTGATTGGGCAGTTGAGACTTCAGGTGGGCATGCTGACCAAGCTTGCCTGAGAAGAAAGAGTGCATCTAATGCACCTTCTTGAGTTGGTTCTGACCCCGTTTTGAGCGCGGTTACTAGGTGTGGGATGCTTAAGGTTGCGGGTTCGGTGGCTCTCAATCGTGGGAAATTACCAAAAAGGGCGTTTAGAGCTTTTAAGTACCCTTCGTTTACTGTTCCGTTTGCCCATAAATCCTTTTCGATAGCAGCTGCAGGGTTGAAGATAGTATTAATTATTACTGATTAGATAATAATGCATCTGAATATTGCTTGGTTTTCAGAAACATACTTTATTTGGAACATAATTCAATGTGCATCCTTGTTTTTATAATCAGAATATTATTTAAAAAGGAGTTATAAAGAGTATATGAATATACTAAGTGAAATAATTTGGATATGTAATTATGTCAGTGTTGTAAAAATCGGTAGGTGCTAGTTGGGCAATGGGGTACCGACTACTGATTAATCAAGGATTCTTTGATTTGGAATTTTTATATAATATTTCAAGATATATATATTAAGAAAAACTTAAAATCAAAGGAAACTTAGAAAACCAATCATAACCATTACTTATTCATTTTTTTTTTGTTTTCTGTATTTTTTTATTATAATATTAGAAATGTAACAAAAAGAAGAAAAAAAAATATGTAGCTGATGTAATTAAGTATATGTAACTTGTATGCTACATGTATACACATTGTATGAGTTATATCCGTAACTTTTTGGTTACATATACGTAACTTCGATTCCATATTTTTTTCCAACTTTTTTTTTGTTTATTGTATTTATAATCTTATAAATTAAAGTAATGAAAAAGAAAATTTAAAAAATTTCATTGATTTGAGTAATTTTCTAAGTTTTCTTCATATTTAGGAGTTTGCTCATGATCCATCCTGAATACATATAGACACACACACACTCTAATTTTTTATCGATTTGACTGATATTTACCAATTTTGACCAGCTACCGATTAAGTGAAATAGCAACGGTGTGTTACCGATAAGAGGAAAAAAGAAAAACTTACCAGTTATAGATCTGACAGTTTCAATAGAAGCATACTCTTGGATGGCATTGTTAGAGAAAAGATGTTTAATAAACATTGCAGCCTGAACCGAAATATCACCATCGCCCGAAGCAATCAAGTCCAGTACAACCTGAACACCGCCAGCTTCCGCCACCGCTCTTTTATTAGCCCGACTATACATCACAAGATTCTGCAAAGCACACATAGCCACCACTCTCATTTCTTCTGACGGTTGATCTTCAAGCAAATTCACCAAAGCTCTACAAGCAACAGCAGCATCAGTAGATTGAGCCAATGCTTCATTTTGAAACAAATCCCCAAGAGCAAGAGTCGCCAACAATCGCGCTTGTTGAGCTTGCGTTTGCGGGTCCAACAAATATTGAGATAGCGGGATAATAGCCGATTTGGTAGCTTTAGTTTCTCTGATTTTCACATTATGTAGTAAAACTTCTAGAAGTCTTGCAGCGGTTCCTTCGCACAGATGGCATCTGAGAAGTTGTAAAAGTGCCTCGATTGCACCGCTTTCAGCCATGGCTACTGCACTGCTGGAATCATCACTTTCGAGAACTAAAAGCGCGTTTAATGCACCGATTACGGTTCCTTCTGAGCTTGAATGTAATAACCGTACTAAAACTGCAATTGGTACTTCCAAATAGAACTCAGAACTGAACTGTAGAATACTTGACAAAACAGTTGCAGCAGATTCCCATAACGGGTTAGAAAGAGTGGGGTCCGCTAATAATATGACTCTCGAAAGTTCACTTACGCCACCTTCTTTTGCAATTTCATTCGGCCAAGTTAAAGCAATGCTAACAAGAGCCTTTAAAGCCCGTTGCTGTGAAATTGAAATACCAGAAGCAAGAACCCGCATTAATGGACCGATTACTTCTTGAATCATAGAATCTTTATGGAGGTTTTCTTCTAGAAGAAGATAAGATAAAAGCTCTGCTGATGACTGCTGGACCACCGTAACAGTAGAATCTAGTAACCGAATGAGCGGGTCAATGGCTAAGCGTGGAGTCAAAGGATGGTCAACACGACACTGGTCATGCTCCAAGATGTTTATTAGAACCCGTAAGGCACTATGTTGACCATCAGGTCCAAGTTCGGGTCGTGCTAACAGCAAGAAAAGAGGTTTGACCATTTTTGCTGCAGATTGACTCTTTGCTATCGCGGTATTATTTGTCAATATTCTGAGTACTTCAGCAAAAGCAGAACATAGAAAATCGGGTGCTTCCGGAAGGATATCAAGTATACTCTCAATAACTCCAGCTTTCACCATTTCAGACTTGACAGAAGGTCTATCTTTTCCCAATTTAACAAGAGCTCCACAACTCGCCTCGTGAAGCATGTAATTTCGGCTCTCAAAAATACCCACGAGAGGAATTATCGCGCCATGTGCTGCAACCAATTCAGCCAAATTCTCCTCGACTAAAAGTCGGTCTAGTGCGCGTACAACCGAATGCTGAGCTGGACTGAATTCGCTTGCAAGAAGCGAAATCAACGGCTCGATACAACGACCCGCGGTGACTGTACATCTAATTCTCGTGTTTTCAAATAACACGTAACATAACTCAGCAGCATCGCCTTTTAACTCTAGTGAACAATTTGATGAAAGAATTCTGCAAAGAACATCGACTGCATTTAACTCAACATCTGAAGGATTAAGACCTCTTGACGGGTTTCCACTGAGTAGTCTAACTAACGCACCGATAGCAGCATGTTGTTCTTTCTCCGAACCCGTGTTTAAAATATCCACCAACGGTTGAACCGCTTGTCTAGAAGATTCTGCATTTTTTATGTGATCAGCTGAAAATAGATTCTCTAAAGCTTTAGCAGAACTATAACGCGCGCGTCTTCCACCCATGCGTAACACAGCAACAAGCTGACTCACCGCGCCAAACGCTGAGTCGTGTTTTCTTATTTCAGCGGTGCTGAATAGGATGCCAAGTAGGATTGTAGCAGCTTCCTCAGTGGCATCTTGTGGGCCCAGTGAAAGGTATTTAGTCAAAGCTTCTAAAGCACCAGACTCAACCATGGTAACCTTATTCGACAGACTATCTCCCGAAAGCTGAATTAAAAGTCCAAGTGCAAGAAACGGTGCACCGGGTCGGTCTGGGATTGGTTTGAGCAAGTCAACAAGAGCCGGGATTGACTTTCTAGAAGTAGCACCGTTTCTGATGTCATCAACCCTGAACAACCTCTCGAGAGCAACTTGATCTGGATAATGAACTAAAGAGAACTCTTCTGACAGCTGTAAGAGATCAAGTGTGTCCACGTCAGCACACCCGAGCATGGAGATAAGCCCACTTGTGGCTCCTGAATTAGCAACAGATAGAAGAGTTCCTCTGCTTCCGTTGCTGACTAGACTTGCTATAGCTTGTGCAGCAAAATATCTACTGGCGGGACCGTCTGACCTCAGTATACTAGCAAGGGCTGGTATAGCTTTTGTTGTTGCACTTGTTCGTACAATATCTCTATCTTGAAATAAGATTGCTAATAGTAGTGTGCATACCCAGATGCTAGTATCCTCATCAACATCCGACTGCATAAATTAAAAATATAATGTATAAACAAATTTAATTCAAGGAATAACAAATTAATTGATCTGACAAAGATATTTAAGCATGGATTAATCACATATAAACCCAGCCAAAAACTTACATTACATATATCCCCCTCTTTTATTAATTTAACATTCATTGACTAAAACATCCTTCTCTAATTTATTGTTGAGAGGCATTTTACTCCTTTACTTTTCTCTCTCTTTAAATTTCACAATATGTTTTAGTAGTAATAAAAGGGTAAAATAGTTATTCTTCAATTTATTTTTTGTAAAATAAATCAAAATGAGTATATTTGATATCTATAGCTTTAGGTAAGGGGATCTATGTAAATTAAATTTTGGGTTGGGTATTTAAGTAATTTATGAAGTTTGTATAAACATACCTGACTGTATGAAAATAGACGCGCGATTCTTCCTGTAAGAACTTCAACAGCTCCTGCCTCCATAATATCAAATTTATATTTTGAATCATGACTTGCAAAAGCTGAAAGTAGCCACAGAGAGATACCAGCACCATTTATAATGGAAGTACTAGTAATCTTCTCATCTTTGGAACATCTGCAGATACTTATACAATCCATATCTTCCAAATTTGAATAAACTGGAGAGCTTAACATTGAAACAAGAGATCGAATAATATTGGAATGCAAATGTGATTCATGAAGATCCTCCACAACTCTTTCAATATTTGCTTTTGTGGCACAAACAAGAAGTGCAGTTCCACCGATTCTCACAGTTGGATTTGAAGAATCAATTACTCGTTTTGCAATCGATGAAATGCAACCGCTAGATCTTGTAATCGCGTTTCCAAGAACTATGCATTGATCATGGCAAAGCCTTGACAAAACTTCAACTGCTTTGTCTTGTATGAGAACGGTTGCACCTTTGATGAGTGAAATAATCGGGATTACTCTGTCGGGATTCTCAACGAGTACTTGCCACGTAGGTTTGATTTTCCTGGGTGAACTTTTCAACCGTGACAAAACAGTTAGTGCATCTATTGCATCTGATGTGGCAATAGACACACAATTACTGGATTCTATGAAAGAAACCAATGCAAGAACGGTTCCGGTTTGATTCACATATTCAGTTAAATTAGAATCCGTTTTTCGGGAATCGAGAAGGCAAGCAATTGCAGCTGCTGCATGGTTCCGTTTGGTTGTTTTGCTTTCATGAAGAACTCTAGTAGCAGCCATGATAATTTCTTCAGGAGATATCTTTTTGGGAACTTCTTTATCCAACAAAAGCGTTGCTACCGCACTTAACGCCTGTTCTGCAACTTGCAAAGCTGAAGATTTTGCAAGTGTCAGTAATGCAGGCAGCAAGTCTCGACCCATAACCGCCACGTCATCATTCTCCCTGATTGACATAAAAATTGCAGCAAGGCATCCACAACACTCCGCCAAAATGCTCTCAGATTCAGAATTTAAAAGTTTTTTTAACGAGCATAAAGTCTTTACAGCTAAACTGCTTTCGCGCAAGTCTTTTCTCAGATTAAAGATTCCAGCAAGCGCCATTGATGAATTAGCGCGAGTTTCTTCGTTTGTGGATGTTAAGATCTTGATCATTGTTTCAATTGCATCATTAGAAGCACTACCTTCACGTAACAGATCAGAAAGGGGGGCGATTGAAAGCAGACTTTTTAATGCATCCAAAACATGAACCTTAGATTCAGGAAGATCACTGGTCAACAGTGCAGTAAGTTGACTGATAGTCGCGGTGTCTGATCTTTGAATCAAATGGTTCAATGTTTTGGCCGCAACTTCCTTCCCGTTTGAGCTTCCATTTTTTAAAAGCCATAATAAAGCAGGAACCGCATCAGCACTCTCAACACAGTTCCTTATATCTTCACTGTGATTACATAAATTACCAAGAATCGTTGCGGAATCTTCCCGTGCTTTAGCGGACCCGGTTTCAAGAATCTGAACAAGCGGCGGTATGCCGCCAGCAGCCGTGATGGCCCACTTACTGTCATCATTTTCATTGGACAAAAGACAAAGCAACGCAACCGCACATTCCTGTTGCTGCTCTGATGAAAGCCCAAGAAGAGATATTAACATCTGGACACCCTCACGACCCTGAAGCGCATGCCATAAATTTCCCTCGTTATTACATAAAATAAGTAGTGATTTTATCAACTCATCTTGCACTTCATTGATTGCCATTGTGATTAACCCAACAAGCAAATGTTTCGCATCAGAATTCGCAAGTTTGCTTGCAAAAATGGGATTTCCATACAAACTAGAAAGAGCTTCTATGGTTCGTTCTTGGACTAAAAACGGTAAACGAGGCTTAAACTGCTTGATTAAAGTCAGCTCAACATTTGACGGGTCTGAAGCGCGTGTATTTTCTGCTTCAATGTCATATATCATAAGAGCAGAAGCCAACGCTCCTAACGTATCCGCCACCTGTGCAGGCGTCGTGCACGAGTCAAGACTTTGACCAAGACTCGTGATGACATGTGACAACCCGCCAGAAATGTTTGCAAGCGCGCACATGGCATTCGCTTGTAACGATTGAGCATCTTCACCTTGCATGAATTCTTTCGAAGGAGCTATTGTCGCATTAATCAAAGAAGGAATACCGTTACAACTTGCTATTTCTCTTCTTGCTTGTTTGCTCTGAGCCGAAAGAGACTTTAAAGCACCTGCTGCTTGTGCTCTAACCGGAGGTTCATAATCGGGTCCCAATAACTTAAGAAGTTGTTTAGTAGTCTCAGAAGTTGATATCTTTGAACAAACAATTGCATCCTCCATCATCATACACGCAAGCAGAAAGCAAACGTTCGCTTGAGTGTTTGACTGGTCAAACATGAGTAGTTTCACTAAAATATCATCTCCACCAGCTTTAATTGTTGCTGACCAGAAACCCTCAGTGCTGCTACAAAGATTTCTTAAAGCACCAGTCAGCAAATCATTAACCGCGTTTCCAGATTTGAGACCCTTTCCGAGTTGCTCCCAAAGTACGGGAACAACACCTTCAGTTGCAAAAATTTTGGACCCCACGTGATCTTTAGCATCACCTTCAGAAACAGCATAAATGGTCTTTGCAGCTGTGAGTTGACCTTCTGGTGAAGTTGACTTTAGAAGACCGAGAAGTGGTGGAACACAACCCCCGAGTAAGACTTTGACCCGTAGCTCGTTTTCTGTACACATGGAACCCAAAACTGTAGCCGCTTGAATCTTGACCCCAAGTGATCCGGACCGTAAGAGAGAGACTAGAACCGGGACTGCTTGAGAATGTGAACCGACAGCACTGAATGCAGTTTCGCGTGTGTTGATCAGGTCTAGTAACTGCTTCAAATTGAACTCTTTTTCTTGTGGTGATGATGTCTTTTGTCTTAATTGCTCAATGCATTGTGCAACACTTGCTAATGTCCCATCTGGATCCTCCATACTACTACTCTCTCTAGAAACACAAAAAATGTATAAAAATAAATAAAAAAGTGAACCAATTTATATAATATTGGAAATTCAAAAGCATAATATTGTTTGACTATGAAAATAAACTGACCTAGATCCCATTTTTAACAGGGACTGTGGGGTCGGAGGTTCTCTTTCAGGTATACCACTCCCATTTCTTTCCTGCAATGATATTGTGTAATTGTCAAATAAATGAAATAAAACTTATAAATCACAAACAACCCAAAGGCAATGGATTATTAGGGCAACAAGTCTTTAATTACACTTGAAATGACATATAATGTAAGACTAGTCCCACTTCTTTAGAAACTATATCAAGTAGTCTTGACTTCATCATTGTTTAATGTTATTCATGGTGAGACCCTTACAGATATTTGCCAACTTTTCATTTCAAAATCTAAAACAAAAATATTAAAACACAAGCAAGGTGACACATAATGTAAGGGCACAAGCATAAACATCATCTATCAGGAAGCAGGTGAGTCCCTATGTTAAAGGATCGTTTTCTATAACAATTTTAATATTCCTTCAATAAAAAAAAACAAAAAAAAAAAACAATTACACGAATGACTTCAAAAAGGTGGGCAAGCTTCAATGCATAAATGCATAAATGAACTGATAGTATTTCTTTTAGATTAATTCATGAATAAGAAAATGACAACTTTCTAGCATTGCTTGTATAACAAAACTTATATTTATATTATATATTATAAACTATTTTTGGTCAATAGAGAATCCTTCTTAGGTTATGTGCATATATTAATTAGTGGAAGAACATACACACTTAGTAGCCAACAATTGTTCCAACTTCCAAGTAGTTATATCAGACAATGTGTATTTCACATTGCATCCATACAAAAAATCTCTTTACATATTCACATTAATCTATAGCATAGATAACCACATCAACAAAATTCAAGACTAAAAGGAGTAACTACCAGATGACTGATGCCATTGGTTCCGGCAGATAACCTCCGACTGACCTGCGCCGCCAGCTTTACTGCTATAATGTAATCAGCAAATCAAAATCAGATCTCCGGTATCTACCTCTAACTCCAAACCACACTGCAAATAATATAAATCCCGATTGCTTCCTGCAAAACACACAAAACCGGTAAATCTCATCACAATTTCACCTAATTCGCGTCAGATTTATCACAAGTGACAAACCGAACAATAGATCAACACCGACCATCACAGTATAAATCTCATTTCGCGATTGATTAACTAGATTCCACTACGGAACTCAATACACATCACATTCGACAAATTACAACCAGAAGTCGAATTGGAACAAGTAGATTGCGTTAAAACAACAAAATCAACATCAATTGAACGAATGCAAGATGATTGCAGTAAAATAATACAAATCTGAACATACTAACCACTGGTAAATAAAATCGGGAACACAGATTTGTTGCTTTATCGCATTTGACGAAGAAGAAGGTGAACGAAGATCAATATGTGAGGAGAGATACGAAGAAGAGTACTTAACAAGTGTGTATGATGGAGATGACGGTGGGGGTGGGGGTGGGGGTGGGGGTGGACTGCCAGACACCGACAGCTCACACCGAGCTGGCTGAGCGGCTTACTTTTGGCTCGGCTCACGTTCGGGCTATTAGCGTCTAGCGTTATATATTGTCGGTATAAGTCCAAGGGTGTTATAATGATACATCAGTTTTATTTGAATCGGATATTATATTGAGTAATAAGTAAGACATAATATGCATTATTATATGAAAAATGATTAGTATATGTGTTTATTATTAATCATAACTGTTGAGCTGTCGTTGTAAAGCATGTGTGAAGGAACACTAATCAAATGCAAATAATTTAAGATTGAATTTGTTTTAATTAAATGATAAATTCATCCTTGTGTTATAGCAAACTTTGTACTAAATCTTTAGATATTATGTTGTCTTTCTACTCTTGAGTTCTGTTACATATATATAGCATGTGACATAGGGTTGAAATGGAACCTTTTATACCCAACTTTTTAAACCATTTATTTAAAAAAAATTGTTTAAATAAATCTTCTATTTTTTTGATTTGGTAAACAAGAGTTTACCACATAATGACATAATGGTTTTTATTTTTTTTATGTTGAACTGCCAGTATATTTCATACGAAAAAAATAGCAAGAAGTTAGCAATTACAGAGATAAAAATTAAAATTACACTAGTTATACCACGCTTTTTCTTTGTTTTTCCTCTGTACTCCACGCGTGAGAAAAATGTTGATTTCATATAGCCCAAAATATCCACCGGAGCACTAGAATTAGAATTGAAAATCTTATCATTTCTCCCTTTCCAAATATACCATAGGGTCGAATAGAAAAGAGAACGAATTAATCACGTGTGACCGGGTCTCACTAGGCCATGAATCAACAAAGTCAATAATCTTGCGAACAGATGATAGCTTCAACCTTGGGCATTTACACAAATGAATAACCTTGTCCCAAGACATGGTGAATATGACATTTATGTAGAAACCATACTATGTAACTATTGTGTGACGCCCAAATTCTATGGGCTCGCCACGTCATCGGATTTACACATAAGCACAATGGTTAAGATAAAGAGTACACAGCAGCGGAACAAAAACTTCATTTTATTAAAACCAG
>WOUH02000009.1:5367231-5385137 GCA_009936405.2 Stevia rebaudiana
ATTTGGGCCGACTAGGTCCGATTTTGGCCGACTAGGTCCGATTTTGGGCCGACTAGGTCCGATTTGGGCCGACTAGGGCCGCCTAGCGACTAGCTTGACCGACTACACCTAAATTGAGGCGCCTGGCAGCCGCCTAGGCCGATTTTTACAACACTGGCCGAGGAAGGTTCATTGGGGAACCATAAAAAAAGGGGGACACTTGTAACCATTTATTTTTAGTACAAAAACAAATCCAGGACAAAAAAAAAATCCAGTACAAAAAAAAATTAATCCAGCACAAAAACAATTAATCCAGTACAAAAAAAATAATCCAGTACAAAAAAAAATAATCCAGTATAAAAAAATATAATCCAGTACAAAAAATATAATCCAGTACAAAAAAAAAATCCAGTACAAAAAAAATCAATGGTCCACAAGTGTTCCCAAGTTCCCTCTTTTTTTATGGTTCCCTTATAAACCTTTCTCTATATTTGCCAGGTCATACTCAACAACCTCAAGTACATAAATCTAAATCATTCGTCTTCAATGACAAGTTTCCCAGATATCTCAAGGGTGGTTCCAAACCTTGAACGCCTAAATTTGTCATATTGTACGTGTTTGGTGGAGGTTCATCAATCTGTTTTGCATCGTGAAAAGATTCTTCACTTGGATCTGTGTGGTTGTCCCCGTCTTGAGATTCTCTTACCCTCTATTCGAATGAAGTCTCTACAAACTCTACTTGTCAATGATTGCATGATTCTAAAAAGATTCCCAGAAGTCTCAATGGAGATGGAGAATTTGTTGGTATTACGCCTTGATGGTTGTGACCGCATAACCACACTACCATCATCAATCAGACTTTTGACCGGCCTTATCCTTTTGACCATGGAAAAAAGATATCTTCTCATAGAACATGAGCTTGAAGAAGGTTTTTCTAAACCAAATAATCCCCGTATGCAAGCTCCAACATATTTAAGTCGTTTGAGAATTTTGGATCTTAAAAATAATAAACTTGTTGAAGAAGATTTCCCCACTAATGTGCATAATGTGTGGTCCTCATTGGAAGAGGTGAATCTAAGTGAGAACCTTATGACCCGTTTACCTGCAATCATCTCTCAACTATCTTATCTCAAATATCTTGAACTCAGAAACTGTATCAACCTCAAGGAACTGTATGAGCTTCCGCCACTTATTCAAGTTATGAGGGTAGATGGTTGCACATCTCTGCAGAAGATTGGAGATTTGTCTACTAAATATAAGTGATTGTTTAAGATCTTACTCAGTGGTTGCCCCAATCTCCTAAAGGATGAAGACACTCAAGGACACATATTGATAATTTCTTAAAGAAATCTTTGGTCCAGGTATCTTCTTCATATGAAGTTCCATTATATTATGTAATTTACTTATCTAGTAAATTACTAAGATTTTCGTGTGCTTTGTGGAAAGTATCAGGTTTGGGTAGTAAGGGTTTTAAGTAATATGTTTGGGTTTTATGCTTTAACTTCGTAATGAGTTTGGGTACTGAAGCTTACTTTCGTTGTTAAACTAGGGTCAAATGACCACATAATCCTTTGACTTTTCACCTTTGACCTTGACTATTCAAAAAGTTAAAGGGTATTTTGGTCATCTTACCCTAGTTTAACCGAAAAAATCAATAGAAGTTAGCTATAATACCCGAACTCGTTACGAAGTTGAAAGCATAAAACCCAAACCTGTTACTTTTTGCAAACCACATCACCATCTGTGTAATTAACTTTATATTTTGCAGTACAGCTAAAGTAATTATTATTTCATGGTCCAGGGTATCACAATCAAACTCACAATCTCTCATGATTTGCACACACAATGATGAATTTAATTATGAACAAATTAAAGAAAGAAATTCGTAAACACATAAGACATACATACATTGACGAACTGAAGTGTTTTTACAATCATTACACTCATATTTATAGACCTGTATTTCGGTTAAAGCCTATTACTGTAATTAACTGCCTCACGCAGTTTCCTGAATGTCAAATACAGTTGTGTAACCAAAATACCCAACTTGGACTAAACTACCCCTAGCCATTCGATACATTAACTAGACACATTAATTTGGGCTGTTTCAATACAAGTTCCAGCAGCCCAAATAGACCCATTATTACGTACATAAATAATAAACATACTAGAGTATTTATCCAAATGACCCGTTAAGACTTTGGCCATTTACTTGATTATAATTATGCAATTATAATAGCCAACATTATTATGTTCATGGAAACAGAAATGCGCTGCTGTGAATCATCGATTAAGTATCACAGTTCCTGGATGCAACATTCCCAACTGGTTCAGCCACCGACAGTTGGGTGACAATATCACACTACAATTGCCTCAAAATCAGATCAACAAAGTAATGGGATTGAACATATGTTGTCTCTTTTGTTCTCAAAAGTCCGAAATCGATCCATTCCTTAAAATCAAATTTGAACCGTCTGATGAGAAAGTAGTAGCGATTCAACATCCAGCAACTGTTTCTGAAAGTGCAGACTTTGTGTGGATTGGTTATATGCCAATTGATTTAGTTCAGAGTCTTTGTTATGGTTTTGATTCTGATTCTGATGATGTTATCATAAGTTTGGAATCTTATTTCAATGGTATCATGGAATGTCGAGTGAATCTTGTATACAAAGATGAGATCCAACCAATGACAGGAAATGAATCATGGATATCTGATTATGATGAATTGGGGTTGGTTGATTATGACAATGCAAGTAAGGAGGATTTGCATCATACAAGATTTTCATTATCAACCTTCTTTGGTCATGAAAAAACTGGAGACCATAACACAGTTCAAGTAGTTTTCTGAAGTTGCCACCAATATGTCTTTTACACCATGTCTCCACATTTAAAAAAAATAAAAATGAAATCCTTTAGCTGATGCAGTAGTTACTTCTAACATAGAAAAAAATTATTTCTTGTGATATGTTCCTTTTAAGTTACTCAACCTCTTTTATATTAATTTAAGAATCTACTTCCATATGTGCATCTCCAGCTTGAAACCTTGACCAACCATGATTCTGAGTGAGCCATAATATTAATAAGAAAACGTAGAAGAATGAGATTAATAGGGTAAGAATCTATAAAGTGTATAAGACTATGTATAATGGGGCTTGACCACCAAGTGATCATCCTATGTGGCACTTGGTCACACCATCATCAAGCCCTTCTATTATTACACATAGAAGAAGTGACTATCAAGTGATGTAAAAAAGTGAACATGGTCACTTGGTGATAAACATGGATGCAATTAATTTCCTTATTTGTTTTAATATCAACCAATAAAAATAATCCACATCATTATTCATTTTTTCTATCACTCTCTTGCTATCCAAGCCCCATTACATATATTTTTACTCATATCTACTTAAATTACGTGGCGCCTATGTGGCAACTTGGTCACGCCCCTTCCAAGTGATCATTACATATAGTCTTATAGTAACCAGAACCACAACGACATTAAAGTGACGACAAAGCTATCTCCTTGTAAAGTTGTAAGCAATATTCCATTGCAACGCACCTGGCACCTGAAGTATCTCAACGTGCGTTCTTTACGAATACCAGGTCCCACCAATGAACCCTAGCTCAAGTGGTTAGGATGAGGTGTGGACTTGGGCTCTTCCTGTAGAAGGTCTCAGGTTCAAATCTTGCTCAGAGCATGCTCAGGGCAATTTTCAATGATTGAGAGAAAGTGCACATTGGATATAGGTCACCGGTTCAAACCTAAGGAGGAGAGAGGGTTTACGGATTCCATCCGGTTCCCGCTTATCTGGGGGGTACGGTCTCACGGAAGTCGAGGAATCGACATTGACTACATTGCCCAGCTACCGGTGGGTAGCACGTGAGATCCTATGTTGTTAAAAAAGAAAACGAATACCAGGTCCTACAAATTTACATCAACATGACATAAGGTAAAAAGTTGTCCATAGATTTGGGTAGGGGTGTTTAAAAATATCCAAAACCGAAACCGAATTATCCGAAATTCCGAATCCGAATTATCCGAAGTTTCGGACATCCGAAATTTCGGATTCGGATATTGATTTTGAAAGTTTTTGGATATTCGGATATCCGAAAATATTCGAAATTTCGGATATTTTTTTGGATATTTCGGATAATTTTCGTTTATATGGATAATTTTTGGATATTTTTTGGATATTCAGATAATTTTCGGCTTTCTGCATTATGTTCTTTATTTATTTTTTTAAATCATGAATTAATAAATATATTTTTAGATTCAGATAGGATATCTGAACTTCGGATATCCGAACTTTCGGATACGGATTCGGATAATGAAAATCAGGTATCCGAAGTTTGGATATCCGAACTTGAACACCCCTAGATTTGGGAGCCTCCCCAAATACATGAATTAATAAATTGTGTTTGTTACAATATTACTAACAAAAGTTTCATAAAATATGTTTACATAGAAACTGATAGTCCAAACCCTGAAGTTGATTTTGAACATAATGGATTAAACTTTGGTGTGGAAAATATTTTCTTAGCAATTATTCGGTATGCCGCTTCGGTTAAATGTATTCCATCCCAACTAACATATTTATCAGGTTCATCGCATACGGTTGTAGTTGCATCTCCACAATCCACAGATGTGTTAACATTATACAACCCCCCACCTCCACAACATGCCTTCAAAGCTCCATTGGTAAACCCTAAACATGTAACAAACATGAATTGATATTGTGCGGCAATCATGCCAGGTTGGTGAGCTACGTATTTTGATTGGAGGGTTAAAACAAACACATCCCGTATATTATTTCATGTCAAACACTATAACCCAAACCCAGATACACTTAAAGCTTGCCCCAAAATGACAAATTTAACCCATCTATCTAAATGATTTGAACACGCTTAGATGTTGTCAATCGGTAAATAAGTTATAAATGTGTAGTTTGATGGTAAAAAAATTGGCTTATACAGATTGGAAACGTGTTGGTGGTCAACTTGTTGACGAATTGACTTGTTTAAACTTATTAAAAAAGTCAATCTAAACATGATATGCATACTACCAAGGTTTATATGTTATAACCACCTAAAACCCGATTTTTCATGTTGTATTTTGGGGCATGTCAAGAATTTGCACCATTGATTGAAATGTAGGTGTGAATATGGTCATTAATTCAAGTTTTGTTTTACCATATTTATATGGGAATTTGTAGATTTCCATGGCAGCATTGTAGTAATCTGCATAGATGATGTTCACATCAGGATGAAGCTCTTGAACTTGATTTAATTTTGTTTGTAGCAGTTTGTTGTGGTACTCGGCAAACTGGTTTAGCCGAATGAGGCAACCAGTTACGGGATCATGCTCTTCATTTTTTGAACCGTAGATTGTCAAATACGATGCAGCGCATCCAATTGGGAAGTTTCCTGGAACAACTAGTGTCCTAGCCCCCATTTCAATCAAGTCCTATAATTAAAAGTTAAATTTAGTAACAATGAAATTAATCCATTAAATAATGATCTAATCTTGTAAGATTTGGATATGTTCTTACAATGATTGTTGAGATGATGGTATCAATAACAAGAGGAACAAATGATTCAACCTCTTCAATTGGCTTCTCGTCAAGAATTGGATAGTTGTAATCGTTTCCTCCAATCTCTCCCATTAGAATCAAAGATTGTCCAATAAATTCTCTACAGTCTGCAAACAATTTATGAAATTATGACCGAGTAGTATATAAGGAAACCAACTTTTTTGGGTTTGAATTAAGAAATATATACGAACCCTTGCCACAAATAAATGGCAATGATTGTTTAAACCATTTTAATTGAACTCCTAAAGATGCATTTGTCATAGGATTTACAATCCCCCTTGGCTCAAGAACTGATGGATCCAATGCTGTTGCACCTGCAACTGCATAATTTACTCCTTGTGTAAATGCACTCTCACTGTCTTGCACAAATGGTGGTATCATCGGCAACCCAAGACTCTCAGCTACACAAAACATAAAAAAATGAATTTGATTAAGTATGTTTTTCCTAGGATCAAAGTAGGTGTATGAAGTTTAGACTCGACACAAACCTAAACAAGAAATTCACATATATTGGTTTATGTATAAACCAACCTGGAAGAAAACTAAGGTAAGTGTGTTGGGTTTGCGGGTTGTGATTGTTTTGTAAACGTTATGTCAACAAGTAAAAACTAAATACATCTCCGGTGTTTAGGTTAATGTGGCTACCATCATTTTCGAGTTCATGTGAAATTTCCATGTTTGTTTGACCATCGAACAAAAACAATTTAACAAAGAGATTTTGACACGAATTCAACACTAAATTACAGAGTTAGCATTAAACATTTACAACGGTATTCTAGATGACTAGATTGCTAACTGAAAAAGCAAATCCTGATCGTTGAAATGACTATTAGACCTATGATACGACCAATAAATCCAAATCTAAAATAAGTGAAGATGGAGTAAAATTGTTCTAAATCGTTTCTGTTTTGCAACAATGCGATCCAAATTGAGCAAAACCAACATGATCACTACCGATAACTAAAACAGAATCAATGAATCATCACATTTTATATAAGATATCGCACAGAGAGATCAAAAAATTACCAAGGAAATCAATGATCAGGCGGCCATTGGAGCACCGACCGGTGGATTGATTGACGAAGTTTTCACCGTAAGGAGGTAAAAAATATGGCAAAACATGGTTGGATATGGATGCGAGTTGTTTTAGGTTTCCGGTGTCGGCAAGTGAGTCGCCGAAGCTGATGATCGACGTATAGCATCCAGTAACGTATAAAACTCTGCTCCATAACGATATCACGATCACGAGAAAACCTGCAAAAGTTGCAGAGATTGAAGAAGAAGAAGCCATTGGAAGAGAGAGAGAGATGTTGAGATCAACAGAATGATCTGATTGATTACGATGGTGATTGCTCTGTTCTATAGTGTTCTACCAACTACATTTACAGTGTTGATTGCATTGTCAGACATCGAGATTGCAGAGATAAGATAGAAAAGTATGGGAGAAGACAGGGAAACCGATATCACTCCAAAGTTGTAGTGACATTAACTCAATTAAATGTTGATGAAAAAACCTCATATTTTTGATGGTTTATTTATTTATTTATTTTTTTTTATATCGGTTTGAATCCACCTAACCCGGATTCCTACAATATCCGAGTAATCAAAACTCAAAAGGAACTGGGCAAATTGCGCTTTAGTTTGGGTTTTTATTATTTCTATCCAACAAAATAATTAATACATGTTAAATCAAATGATGTGTTATACAAAATAACATGTCGTTTCTGTATGATCCTTTCATTTAATTAATTATATATCATACAATAATGTTAGTGGAAACTCGTTCTAAGCTAAAATAAACTGAAATGGGTCTATGTATGTTGCTGCAATGGTTATTTCTTAACTATGAGATTGTGTTTAAACCACCTTGTCGTCCAAAAGGCTCAACAACGTCGAATTTACCATGGGAATTTGATGCATTCTTTTTTTTTTTTTTTTAACAGCGGAATTGGATGTAGTTGCAAGGGGATTTGGGAACTCCTCGCAAACAAGATTTTTAAAATTTTTTTAAATAGTTGATGATTTTCTTATTGGTTATTCTCACTTTTTGATTTGAAAATCCAATTAATCACTAATTAATTACCAAAATTTCACAATTTACAACCAAACACACACCCATCAATATTTTAAACCTAAAGCGAAAAACCTAAGATGCAATTACTTTTTAACATAAAAAATCTGTGTTAGTGTTTAAAAATGATAATAATAATAAAACCAAAAACAAAAATAAAAAAGTAAAAGTCAAAAAAGGATTAAAACCTAAAATTTATCAAACCCTGGAAACAAAATCATAATCTAATGTACAAAATGATATTCTTTTTAAATTAAATCAATTAATCAATACCTTTTGTATCCTGATCTTTGTCACATTACCAATACTCACTAGACAAGCCTAACAAAACCAACCTTTATAAATTAATTTTTTTTAAAGCAAATAGCACGGCCACCCAGACTCACCATGGCAACTTATCATTCTTCCACCCAGCGAATCGGTGAAAGCATGCCGACCCCATCAAGGCACTCACAAATTCTGGAGGAAACCTACTTTGTGGGAAAACCACATGGTTCACCTAAAAGCTTTCACTATGCTTGAAGTGAGACTGTCCTCACATTTGGGAAGTACTCAAGATATCATTGAGACAAATGTCCATTTCTTTATAGTTCTAATTATGGGCGAGAAGAAAATTTTTTACCAAACAAGAATTGAGAAAACCGACGAATGGCTAACTGATGGTTCATTTTTATTATTCCGATCACAAACAGTATAAATTAGGTTTGGGTGGCGTACATTTACACAACCATATTAACTCCAACCGGTTGATAATCAAATCATTAGAAAACAAACCAGACTATTAGAAAACAAACTAGACTATTAGATAACCGGAACACTTGTGTATTAATTATATAAATTTGTTTTAATACTTGGTCCAATTAAGCCCAGCAAATTTGTTTTAATACTTGACACAACTAAGCCCAGCATATTTGCTTTGATACTACCCAAATAAGGCCAGCGTAAAATGGGGATGGTTCCGAATCGGATATATTCCGATACAAAACATGTTTTTCATAAATAAAACTTTAAGAACTAAAATGTTATTATAACAAAGTGCTATCATAATATTTTTCACATGTTATTTGTAATAATTGTGAGATCCAAAATGATAATTTAAATACAAGATACTATTGTAATATTTTAATAATTTTATGTTTCTATATAGAATATAACTTTTATCAGTAGCACTTGGTTACTTGTGAATGTTTTTTTACAAATTATGATATCAAAAGTGATAATATAAATAACAAAGTGCTATTGTACTATTTTCACAATATTATATATGTATATAAAACATAATTTTTATGTGAAAAGTGGGTACCGAGTACCATACCGAATATATAGGTTCGGTACCGGTACGGTATGGGTACGGGTACCGGTACTCATTTTTTTGGTACTTTACCCATTTTGTACCTGCTTAGATCCAAACGGGTATTGGTACATGTTCTTTTTTGTATTTTACTCATTTGATACACCTTTGATCCATAGATGTATATGTAGTCTTTTCAGTACGTTACCTATTTGATCCAAACGAGTATGGATAAAAACAAGCATTTTATTGTGTCAACTAACGAAATAAAAAAAATATTAGATAAAATATTTATGAATAAGCAAATACGATGAGTAAAAAATATGTCGTTGAGATAAACTTACTTTAGATGAAGATGTTATTAATGATGATTCAATTCAAAGATTGTGAATTCGTGACGAAAACAATTTAGGAATAAGGAAATTAACTTAGGTGATTGAATTAAGGAAGAAGCAATCTCTTAAAAAAATATAATTATGAAGTATATTCAATATATTATGAGAATTATTTTTTTTTTTTTCATATTTACGGTAATCGGTACCCGTTCAGGAATTATTGGTATTTACCCAGTACCGATACCTTATAGTACCGATACCGAAATTAGAGAAAACCAAGTACCGGTACCCGTACCCGTACCCGATATCATTGGTCGGTACTCGTTCGTACTGGTATGGGTACGGTACCGATACGGTACAGATACTCAGGTACCAAATTCTCATCTCTAGTTTCGATACAAACCATGTTTTTCGTAAAAAAACTTTGAGAACTAAAGTGGTATTATAGATAACAAGGTCCTATCATAATATTTTCCCAAGATACTATTGTAATATTTTCATAATTTTATGTTTATATATATAGAACATAACTTTTATTAGTAGCACTTCGTTACTTGTGAATGTTTTTTTTTTTAATTATGATATCAAAAGTGATAGTTAAATAACAAAGTGATATTGTACTATTTTCACAATATTATATATGTATATAAAACATAACTTTTAGCAGTAACACTTTATTATTTATAAGTAAACTTTAATTCTCACGATTTTTAAAAAGATTAATGTTCATATTTGATCATATTATTTATAAGTACACTTTAATTCGCACGATTTTAAAAAAGAATAATGTTTATATTTGTTCTTACTCCGTGTGTTAAACACACACACATAAACTTAGACCAAAAGGTAATTGGCTCAATTGGTTTTACATTTTGAATAACCAAAACCTTCGGTTATGGTACAGAATCAAAACAAATTATGCACACAACTAGACTCCTAAATCAACTCTAAACATCAACAAAATGGAACCTTGACTAAGGTGCTGTTTGTTTTTCAGAGGTAAAATGTTTTCAGTCTATGGACCACATCTGCAGAGAAGATGTGGACCAAACCTCTACAGTCTGCAATGAGAAGACTGATTGTTTTTTAACGTCTGCAGACTGCCAGATTAAACTGAAATTTAAATAAACGGACTTTTAAAACTTAAAAACGTACTTCAACATTGAAATATAAATAATAGTTATACAACACTGAAATAACATTAATAAAACCACAAGAACACATTTTTTTAATTATTTATTTCATGCTTTGCATTAACTGCTTAGCAATTTCATCGCGTAACTGAGTCGTAAATTATCGATATGATGCAGTACCATGTGCTTTAACCTCGTCTTCATCAGCATCATCATGCACATCGATATTTCTAAACGACACATTCAGTTGATTGTATTGTGTAAATAACTTATCGTTCAAACCCTCTTTTCTTATAGAATTATGTAGCGCAAAACATGCAATTGTGATGTTCCTTTGTGTAACCAACGGGAATGGTGCCATCCTCTTCAATATAGGGAATCGTGTTTTCAAGATACCAAAAGCACGTTCAATGACGTTCCGAAATTTTGCATGTGCATGGTTAATTTTTTTTTATTTGTCAATGCACGTCGCCGACGAAAATCACCAAGCCAATACCTAACATTACGATATGGAGCCATAAATCCTCGTATATGTGCATACGCGGCATCAGAAAGATAATATTTATCTGTAAACATTTACACATGTAATTAGAATATCAAACTGCAAAAAATAGAATTTATTTAACAAACCAAAAAACATACCAGGTGGTGGAAACGGGAACGGTGCATGTGGATCAGATAATGCGTCTGATAATATTATAGAATCATGTGCTACTCCTTCCCAACCCGACACAATGAACGTAAAATCATGTTGAAGTCACAATTTGCCAATACATTTGATAACAATCCCCTTTTCCTCGTCCTCTATATAAATCTTGTTGTTTAGTGAGGACAACGACATGTATCAAAGTTCAATCTAGTGCACCAACCACTCCTTTAAATACCCGTCGTAGTCTCTTGTTATGTCCAGTAATGTTTGGATTCGAATTGAAAGTAGTTGGTACTATCATATCTTTGACGAAAAGCATCATTTTATCCAACACTTCATACAAAAAATTATGAATTGTTTGCTTTAAGTGTTGAAATATGCGCTTGATAACTACATAACGTTGATTATGACCGATTGTCATAAAAAACATATTCATCTTCTCCTCAACCGATACATGTTTACTATACTTTAACGAATAATTTATTTTAAAATAAACACATTGTCGGACAAAGGATTTATGAGACATGCATAGCAATTCAATGCATTGTTTTGGATTTCGTTGCAATAACTCTAACGTGTATTTTACCATCATTTTAATAGAAAACCATCATTTATAATCAAAATCTACCATGCAAGATTGAAACTTTAAAAATTTAAGGTTACATGAAGATGGTCGGAGAAGACGCCGAAGCAGTAGGCTGATTAGGTTTTGCTAGGGTTACGTTTGTCGGAGTTGGTCGGAGCAGAGACAACGGTTTGAGATGTCTTTCAGATCAGTCAACGCTCGGACGGAACAAGGAGCACGTCGCCGGAGAGCAACAGGTGGGAGCACGTCGCAGGAGATGAAGGTCGAAGACTCTTTGTTGGGGACGATGGGTGGGGGATGGAATTGTATGCGCGTATTTAGATCTTAGGGTTATGGGTTTTTAATTTGTTTTGAAGAGGTTAGAAGACTTGAGAAGTAGTTGGTCCATGTCTTATTGGAGAAGAGGACGCGCAAACCTTTTTTAATGAAAAGTCTTTCGGAAAACAAACGCTCTGTAGACCCTGATGTCTGCACGTGGTGTGCTCCTCGCAGACAAAAGAGGTTTGAAAGCTTTTCTCTATAAAAACAAACACCACCTGTGTGAACCGATAACTAATTTAAATGGTGAATCCTATTATTAAAATCATTCAGCCTAGTGCCCGGGTCCGATTCCAGACCCATGTATTGTTTGTTCGCAATTATTTTTTAAAACTAAAAAACTAGGGTTTATTTTCCAATTTTTCAGCCTCAAACATCATAACCATTCTATCACGCACGACGACCCCAATCGAACCCTTACTGCTCCGACCGGCGACCCGTGCCCCCCTGCGCTCTACTCGGCTGCCGACCTCTCACCTCTGCAGCTCCGACTATTTTCTGTTCTTTTTGCCAAGCATAAACGCCGTCATCGTCCATAACCATTCCTGGTTTTAGAAGCAGCAACCTAAGAAAGATAACAGAAGCGACAATTTACGCAACCGAAATCCAAATGGGTTACAACAAGTCCAGGAAGTACAAGAATCATCACGCAAACGCTCAATCTAGCCGAACACATCAACCAAATCGGTAATTTCACCTGATTACAAACTCATGTCTTTCAAATTCATCATAAGACTTTCAATTTTGCTTTTGATTTGATTTGACCCTTTTTTTCAGTGAAGACGAATCTCTCCCTGTTGATCCTGGTATTCATATTTATCGAATGTTTGTTTACATAGAAGATATTAGCTTTATGTTCATAAAGTTCGATACTTTTTTCGTAATGTTACAGAACCTGAAGAAGAAACAACAGCAGTATCAAAAATCCAGCTAGCTATGTGGGTATGTTGTCATATCCGATTAGAAATAGTAGTGATTAGTAGTTACATGTCTATATCTGTCAATCTATTTCTTAATTTGTTCTTCTAAAACCCTAAACTTCGATTATCAGGATTTTGGGCAGTGTGATGTTAAAAGGTGTACAGGTCGAAAACTATCTAGATTCGGGTTGTTAAAAGTAAGTATTCCCACTAAGATACTTCGATCAATTGACCTAATTTCTCTTCCTTATATTGCTTCATTTGATTATTGCTTTATTTGATGTAGGAGTTGCGAGTAGGGAATGGTTTTGGAGGCATTGCTTTGAGGTATCTGAGATTTTCTATTTCAGTCTCTTTCTTTGATTGGTGTTCGTATTATAGTCAATGACTTGAATCTAGTTTATCATAATGGTTTATTTTTAGGTGGTTTATTTATTTATTTTTTATGAATTTTCATTGTTACAGTCCTGTTGGACAACAATGCATTTCAAAGGAAGATTCAGATCTGATAAATAGGAAAGGTTTGGCGGTTGTAGATTGCTCTTGGGCGCGATTAGATGATGTTCCTTTTACAAAGTTAAGATGTTCTGCGCCTCGTTTATGTAAGTGCTTTAAACAATCTTCTAAAAAGATGACATTTAAGTAAATAGTAAATAGTAAATACTAGCAAACTTACCCACTCATTGCGTCTGGACGGTAAGATTTAAACTTGTGCGTTACGGTGTTTGATTATGGAAATTGAAACATATGTAGAAAACACTATTATTTCTCTTATGTAGTTGTATAATAATTTTAATATAATAACGAAAGAAGTAGATTCGAAACTTTAAAAACCAGGGTCGTTTCAAAAAGCGTTTATGTTTAAACGCAGACCAACTCGAATGTATACCGACCAAAAGTAAATAATAAGGTAATAATTTATTATTTTTTTAAAGTTAAAGAACGACATGTGAGAACTTAAAACCTTAGAAAACTTGAGGGGGTCAAAATGAAATTTTACAAAGTTTTTAAAAAAAATAAGGGGGTAGAATTGTAAAGATTGAAACTTGCGGGGGCAACTTGCTGGTGGGGTTTTCCCCACCGGCGTTGCTTTTTAAGTGTATATATAATTAGTTGAAAAACCTATAAAATTGGTGCATATGTATTTCATGGAGTATACGAGTATTATCTTTATGTATTTTCATAATTTTGCAAGTTTTTTAATTTAATCTTGTTGCAATCTTTCTTCTAATTTGATAGATTGGTTGTAATGTAGTGCCGTGGTTGGTAGCTGCAAATCCAGTAAATTATGGTCGACCTTGTGAGCTATCTTGTGTTGAGGCGTTAGCTGCAGGTTTAATTATATGGTAATTACCTTTGTACCCTTGGTAAATTTGTATTATATCCTTCGCCATGATTAAACATGACACTAATATATTATAGATAGAGAAAAGATTTACGCTTGGATTAGAGTAATTTGGTAATGACTCCATGTTTATTCTTTGGATTATCATGACACGTAGGGGTAAATTTGGAAATTACTATGAACAAAAAATACATATGCTATTAGAAGTTGAAGTTAAAATGATTGGTTTTAATTTTTAATGTTTAAAATACATTTTAGTTTAAAAGTGACAGGTCTGTACTCTGTATTTGTCCAAAATAAACATAATCCTGCATATAATAGGAATACCATATGAAAATACACGGTTTACGACATGTACTTTTAATTTTGCTGCAAAAAGTTTATGCATTAAAGTCATTAACCGTGTATTTGTTTGTTATAAATTTATAATTAGTTCCTCTGTAAGTCAGTAATAATATACTAATATATATATATATATATTAAATATATCTGGATACGCTTGTTTTTATATTATTGGATTAAAACCACACTTTAAAACGCTCTTGTTTTTATATTATTGGATAATAGTATTAAAGTGGCAAAGTGCATAATAAAAATATTAATTTTTTAATGCATGTTTCCAACAGTGGAGAGGTAGAAAATGGTGAGTTGTTGTTAAGCAAGTTCAAATGGGGTCATGCTTTCTTGTCCCTCAACAGGTTCTTTGAATACTTCCTGTAGTTAAATTCTTTAATTATTAATGTTACATTTTGTATGTTTATGTAAATTAATGATATTTTGCAATTTAGGGAACTTTTAAAGGCATATGCAAAATGTGATAATAGTGCTGAGATTATTGCAGTCCAAAATTCTTGGTTATCTGAGCAAACTTCAAAAATTCCAAAGGTTCCAGCAAACGAAGAAGGTATTCTTTCATGTTCAGTATGTATATATTACAAGGGATGTATAAAAAAATGATATTTTTTAGTAACATATGGATATGTTACATATGCAACATGATGGAACATGGCATGTTACATATGTAACATGTCTGAACACCCATCAGTTGCATATGAGAACTTTTTTCCTTTTTTTTCTTTTGCAGATTTAAAAAAAACAAAATTCCTTTAACGTTTTTAAAATTTTCTTTTTTGTATAAAAAGTGATGAAAATGGTATGAAACCTTCCCTATTTGTTGTAAAAGTTAATAATGATATAAATATTGCAAGAACTATGAAAAATACCGATTTTTGTTTTTTGATTTTACAGAGGCACATGAGGCATGCGATAGTGAAGACGAAGGATCAGATGATGATTCTGACGATGGACTTCCACCTCTTGAAAGGAATTTAAATCACATTTCTTTGGAAGAAAGTGATACTGAAAGCGAGTAGTGTTTATTGTAGTTTTATATCAATATAATATAGCTTTTTTCTCCGCCCTTACATAAGAATAAGATATAAAGCAACTAGGTTGTTTTCTTAATTGTGAGTTATCTGTTTTGTTTTTGTTGATTCGAACTATGTAGAGGTCATTAATGTGATTTACTTGAAAAATGAACCAGCACCTTTGACTGGTCAACTTGTGAATGCAGTTTAAACCAGAATCTTTGTTGCACAAAATCCGTTGGTTCATTTGTGGTTTGCCTAATGGTTCTTGGTTTATTAAGTCATACTGGCTGGCTGGTGTTTTATGGTTTTCAAAACACATTAATGTTTTTTCATTCCATATTCTTTAGGTAAGTTTTTTAAAAGCTTTATATAAAAGATCAATAGACTTATTTATCAGATTTGTTAGGAACCCAAGTAATTTGAGCTATGCTCGTTTTCTATTTACTTACCCACGATTTTAAGAAAGAATGAAAACCGTTCCCACCTTTTTAGTTAGTTTAAATATCATGTTCTAGGGTTATTTTAGAGGAGTCGATGTTTGATAATCAAAATTGGGGTTTGTTAACCTTGTAATCGGAGATCACCCTTCTCGAACATGGCACTATCTTGTAATCGTTTTTTCAATTTAAGTAATCGTATTTCTAGTTTCCATCACTATTATAATGAGATTTGGTGGAGTTTTAGGCTAGATGCAAGACTAACCAATTAGAGAAACAATAATTCATGTATATGTGAAGAGATTGGTTTACCAATCATTTTGTATTTTAGATACATGAAATATAAACGTATAAGTTTTACAATTACTTTACATGTCACTTCGGAGGCATATAACATTGAAATTTGTATAAAAGCAAATATACTCTTGACTAGTATTCCGTAAAATAAAAAATATATAAAAAAGAAGGGTGCATTCAATAGAACTGTTTGATGTACAAATACACCCACTTTAAAAAGGTGGGAGGGCAATTAAAGATTTAAAGTCATTCAGGTTCTAAAAGCCGATGCGCAAGATGTGAGGTGAGAGCTACATTCACACGAGGTATTACTCTATGTAATATCAAGGGGGCTTTTATAGGGTGTAGGAGGTGCGACCGCACATGACCTGTTTTTTTTAGGGTCCGAAATTTTCAAATTTTTTGTATATATTTTTATAAACAAAATTATAATAAAACCATATGTAGATAAAAACCCAAATTAATAGTTTAGTTTTGATCCATTTATAACCTAATAAAATAAATATCCAATTCAATTTATAAAACAATTGGATAAAGCCCAAAACAATTTTTAATTACGATCAACAAATACCAAGAAAGACTTAATGGATTGGCAATAATAACTATTGAGAATGAACTACTAGAAAATATGAATTATGAAGATTTGATTAACAACTTTGCTTCAAAAAATGCTCGGAGAGTGTCACAATTCATTTAGTTATGTAAAAGACATCATTTTGCTACAATAATCTTGTTTTGTACTGTTTATTAACTTATTTAATCTAAGTTATCGTTGATCTTTGAAAAAAAAATTATATATAGGGGCCTTTTTTTAGACTCGCACATGACACCCGAATCATGAAAGACGACCATGTGTAATATGTACAACTAAAAGATGTTTTATGCACAACCAGAAGTTGCATTTGTCTCATGCTTTTACGTTTGAGCTTTTTTTTAAGTAAACAATTCAAAAATGTCTTGGTTATTTGGTCTTTGGTAAATTTACATATAAGTTATACAAACTTAATTTTGATAATTTTGGTTCTTCCAAGGCTCTAGGTGTGGTGGACCCCCTAAGGTCCTAGAGGGGTTAAGCGATCATACATTTTAAAATTGATATGTATAATACCAAAATTTTTTGGCTCCATATAATATACATTGATCCAATATACTTAATTTGGTAAAAATTAAAATCAAAAGTGATATGTAGTAAAATTGTTTTTCTTCGGACATAAGTGGATGTTGGATGCTCATTCGAAGCATATTTTTTTTTTCTTAACCTTCTTAAAATTCCTAGTTATCCAAGGTCTTTCAAATATGAAAAAGGAGATGTGACACCCCGCTCCCCGGCTCCCGGTCTCCGACCGGTCCGCGAGCGGGTCGCCACGTCAACTGCTCAACTATCCAACATATATTATACCAAAATAACTATTCATTACATCATGATGATCAGAGTTACATCAGTGCGGAAGCAATACATTACATTACATAACAATTAATACAAGCATTAAACAAATACAACAGTCCCCCGGCCAGCGTTTCCATATCCTGTCTTAGATACCTGAGATTACATATAGTTTTGAAAAGGTCAGCTTACGCTGGTGA
>WOUH02000009.1:5410490-5423824 GCA_009936405.2 Stevia rebaudiana
GATTTGGGAGGGGTGACCATTGTGGGGTTTGAAGGATTTTGGAGGGGTGATGATGTGGCAGAAAATTTGGGAGGGGTCACGATTACACATGGTCTTATTGCTTTAGCCAACATCTCGAGATCAACAAATTATTCTTAACATCAACCGTTATATTTGGATCTGAAAGCAGATCTCACTTTTTTTTTTTTGCAATCGTAAGTGATATACAATTCCTGATTAATTCAAGATGATACCTCTCTCGAAAAAAAAAATAATTTCCAATTGCTAAAAAAAAATTGTTTAATTGCTTCATTTTTGGTTACTTTTTGAATTGCCGAGTGAAGAATCATCTAGAATTCATTCCGTATTATTGAATTTTTGCAGCAAATCACGTGATCGATGAAAAGAATGTTTGCACCCTTTTAAAAAAAAGTTAACTGGATTTGAACATACTGTATTACTAAATAAATTCAGTTAACTGGACTCAGATCTATTCGATCTACGACATGGACGATTGGCACACACCGATTATCCTGTTGATCGACGCGATTGTGTTCTCCGCTTCATCGATCTCATTTCTTCTATACTTCAATCAGATCTGCTACTCCTTCGAATCAATCTCCAATTCCGTATTATCCGGCGCAATCGCCAGATTCGCCGCCGGATTCACCGGCTCCGTCATGGCTCTCTCAGCCGCCGTCTGCCTCTTCTACGCTGCCGGCAACATGTTCTACTCCTCCTTAACGCCGTCGCGATGGAGCTGAAAAAAGAAAGCAGCTCCGACCGAGTCGTCGGATTAGACCGGAAAAACATGACGTTATCGATGTTATGTACGGCGGCGATGGAGGGTGTGCAGGGGCACGTCATTTGTTTTTTACCTGTGAAACGATGGTGTTGGGGAAGAAGACAAAGAATGTGGGTTTTGAGGAGAAAATTAAGGATATTTACGGTTTTAGTCCTAAAGTTTTAAGATGGTTCTGTTTTTGGCAATAACTTTTAAGTCTAGTTTTTAGGGCATTGTAGTCTTTTTATTAAAATTTAACAGAAAAATCTAATTCCATTAGTGATTTGGACTCAAATAGATAAAAAATGCAAACTACATACCCATAATGGATGAAAATGAAAACTTTGTACTTAAATGGATAGTATGATGAAACCACATGGATGCAAACGACAATTTACTCTTGTGATTATAATAATAAGTTAGACTTTTTTAATCCGCCGTTAACAATGTATTTAAGTTGTTTAATCACTACATCATTGTTTAAGTTGTGTTTAAAATATTTTCAAAATTAAAATTTTGTTCTATCTTCCGCGTGTCTTAAAAAACCATATAATACTAGCACATCGACTTTTAACAGAATTCATACATTCTGAGATTGTCTAAGATGAGAATTTAACCCTTAAATTATTTCATACAATTAGCCTACATGCCCTTTGATCATTGTTGTTTTTTGTATATAAAAGCAAGTTTAAGGATGAAAAAAAGAGTACTCAATGGATTGATAGACATGGTATGAGATTGATCATAATACACTCTGTAAGCTCAAGTATAGCTATGAACTCATGTGATCCCGAACTGATTTATTATAACTAATAAAAATCAAAATTGTTTACATGTATCAAAATAAAAAATATATATATATTTATATACGAAACAGACAAACAAACGTACAAAATAATACTTTGCTAACAAAGTATATAAATAAATAATTTGATTTTAAAAAAATCTACTAAAGTTTTCTAATTTTATTAAGTTTGATGTAATAAAAAGTTATTAAAAATACAGAATTATGCTTGAGTACTAAAAAGTTGTTATTTGATTTAGATTTAAGATGGAGTTTTGGGTTATCAAAACCCAACTAGTGAATTCCAATCACCTAAACTCATGACAATATTCCCAAACAAACAGTGAATTTTAATTCCAATTCCATTTCTAATCTTCGAAAAGCAATCTTATGACGGTTAACGAAGCGAGCGGCGCCGGCGCCCGCGGCGATGCCATCCGTCCACCATGGCTCCACCTGATTTCTGCATTTATCGCGATGGAGCCAACTGATTCCTTGATCTCCATTTCCAGGTTAGCCGATATAACTGCTGGCTTCTAACTGTAAATCATCTTCCTCAAGTTAACTCTGCTCGAGAAAAATTTATGCACTATTGTATTGATTATTCTTTTTATAACTGTTTCGTTTCGATATGATATGCATCAATCTAATGACACACAGGGACTGCGGTGGAGGTGCAATCACCGAGAGTGTTCAGTACTTCATTTGGGACCATTGTATTAGCAGAACAGTAAGCTAATTTCTCGTAACTTTCAAGTATTTAGATACAATATCATGGCTACCAGTTTTTTTTTATTCAGTTTAGGGATTATCAATTATGGTGTTATAAATATAAAATATATTGATTTGTTGTGTAATTATTTAGGCGAACGTGTAGTATGAACATATGAATGTGAATCATTATTATTATTACGGTTGATTGATGATTCTCAATTTTTGATGGAATTACTTTGCAGGATGGAAAAGGTCACACACCTTACATAACATCTTTCTTAAAAAAGATTATTCTTGAAGTTGAATCGGCAGGCAATGTTGTTATTGATGAACTTTATGAACATTTATCGTTTTACATGACTTCATTGAAGGTACACACTTGTATTTCCTTTCATCTTACTTTTGTTGCAGAAGTGAAAAAATAAAAGAAAAACATTTATGCATGTATGATTTGTTCTATCAAAAAGGTTAATGATTTAGCAAACGGAGCCTCAAGGGTCATTCGGGAAATTTCATTTCTTTACCCAACAGGTTAGTGTATGTCAAGAATGATGCATTAATTCATAGTTTTTGTTCCCTTTTTTAATATATATTGCATCTTCAATTTTTTAATTTTTTTTTGTGAAGATCACGTTGAAGCCGGAGTCTGTCAAAGCCCAAGGAAAGTAGTTGTACCGCTTTATTGTTCACTTAATATGCTTGAAGGAGATACTGGGTACATATTATTTGTGATAATATAATATAGATGAAGATAACATGTGATTCTGTTTTTTCTGTATTTGTAAACGTGCTATGCATATTGCAATCTGCATTTCTAACAATTAATTTTATATAACTGTGACATGTTATGATCAGTTGTTCCTTATGGCCATCAAGCTTGTTTCTATCAGAGTTCATCCTTTCATGTCCTGAATTATTCTCAAGGAAGTCATGTTTTGAGGTATATATATATCTTTATAATCAATTGCATTTTCATTTAATAAAAGTTATGTTTTTCGTCATGTGATTGTTCATACTTCATATGTCAAGTAGGGATCTAAATATCTAATGTGTTGCATGCATTGAAATGAACTTAATTTGAACACACTCATGCAACATAATCTGAATGAGTAGCTAGATAATCTGGAAATATTAAAAAAAATGCAATTTCTCATTTAGCAGCATTCATAATTTCATATACATGATTTTTAAACCTTTAATGTTTGTTTTCTTAATGTAGCGAATTTACTTGTCAGTTGGAGTTAATCAAGGATGACTATTAAAGCAAACATAGATATTTTATTAATAATATAATATGTTGTCCTTGTATTTTTAAAATTTGGGATTTAGTGTTTGACCTAATTGTTACATACATGGAGTTTTGTTATTTAAAATAGCATGTGGTATTTATGTTCTAACATCATGCAAGAACTCTCGTCTTCATGGAAGTGTTTATGCAAATTAGAAAAAAATTAAAATCTTAGGTTGTAACTTGTAAGGAGTTTTATGTTTTTAATATCAATTTGAGGCAACTGGTTACTGTACATTTAGAATAAAAAACATGATTTTGTAACAGATTTTTATGTTTTTAATATCAATTTGTGCAGCTTGGATCAGGTGTTGGTTTGGTTGGCATATGTTTGGCACATGTTAAACCTTCAAAGGCGAGTCTTCTTCCTCTGTTTCTCTTTCACACACTCACGCACACACACGCGCGCGCGCGCGCACACACTTTCTCTCTCATTATGCTAGATGTATGTCATGTCTGCTTGTGGTTTATATTTCTTGATATCTTATTACACTCTTGGTATGAACATCTAACTCGAATAAATGATTTCAAATAATGTCACATGGCAACGCCACAATTTTTTGAATTTTTGTATATATATTTATTTTATCTTATATTATAAAATAGATTTATTTAAATCTCAAAATCATTTAAATTTGTTATTGTCTAATTAAGTATTTATCTTATATATTTAAAAAAGTAAGCTGCACTTTTTATCCCTTAGGTTTGAAATACTTAACAGTTTCAGTCCACCATTAACAGAAATCGTCCCTTACGTTTCGAGTCTTAACAATTTTTGTCCCTAACGCTTCAAGTCTTAAAAGTTTTCGTCCCTAGCGTTTTAAGTCTTAACAGTTTCCGTTAAGAGTTAAATGACAAAAACTATTAAGACTTGAAACGTTAGGGACGAAAACTGTTAAGGGTGGATTGAAACTGTTAAGCCTTGCAAACCTCACAGACGAAAAACCGCAGTTACTCTATTTAAATTTTAAATTTTAAATTTGACTTTTCTTTAATTTGTATAATTACCAACTAAATTTAAAGAATTTATATATATATATATATATGCAATGATTCAATGATAAAAAATTTAAGTGTTGATTATGTAAGCATGTGTAAAACACGGGTTTTAAGCTAGCATAAAATATATTTATGATATATTCCCATCATATGGCTTTTTAACACTACTGATTTAAATTAATTCATAAATGCAGGTAGTTTTAAGTGATGGTGACCTGTCAACTTTAGCCAATTTGAAACTCAACTTGGAGCTGAATCCCATAAATACTCAATCTGATTCGAGTGAACGCATTCTTGAGGATTCATGCAAGGTGAGTTGCATCAGAAACATCTTTTTTATTTTTTTATTATTATTTGTTGTAGGAATAAATGCAAGTTGAGTTTCATGCATCCTTATATCTTGTAGAAAACAAGTTAAGGTTGCATGTATATTTCTTACCTGACTGTTGACTACAGGTCAAATGCTTACATCTACCTTGGGAATCTGCAGTTGAGAGTGATCTTCAAGGCATGATACCAGATATATTGTAAGCATCTTATATATTTATTTCTTTTCATATTTCATTAGAGGTGGAAAATGATAGTGCAGTAATGTATGTCTTTTATCCCTTTTGGTACAGTACTTTTTATAAAAAGTTAATAGTTTGTTAGATATGATCACAAAAATGATTATATATTTATATATTATATGTTAATAGGGTATGGATAAAAAGGAAACCCTATTTCAATGAGAAAACTCAACCATATAAAAAATCATTATTATTTTTTACAAAAAATAGGGTAGGTTTTATACCCATTTTCGTCACTTTTTACTAAAAATGTCATTTTTTTAAAAATATTTACTCAGCCCTTTTTTGTTTTTTTCCCCACCAAACGTCCAAAAGTCATAAAATTAAATGTAGAGTTAAAAAAATTAAAATTTTAAAATTTACGCTGTTACATATGTTAATACGGGGTTTCCATAGTTTTTCAGTGAGAATGGGTTTCTTGTTTATACTTCCCCTATGTTAATAATAGTCTATTTTTCTTAATAAGATCGTTTAGGAGGTCTTTATGCATTATTATAATTTATAAAATACACTTCAGATGACCTACCGGTTTGACCAATTTCAGCAGACTTTATTGAATATGCTCTTTTAACCCATTTAAGCAAAACCAAACCGATCCATTTATAAGTAAACGGGTCAAACATACCGACTCTAAATTTCACGAATAATATTCATGTAGGTTGGGTGCAGATGTCATCTATGATCCACAATGCATTACGCACCTAGTTAATGTTATTGCTAATCTTTTGACCACAAAAAAGTCAAACTCTCTACATAAAGACAGATCCAAACCGTCAATAGAGCCCAATGGACAGTTAAAAAGTGATATCTTAAACGGATACGAAGAGTTTGTTATTGCATCAACGACGCAACCCGTTGCATATATTGCTTCAGTGGTTAGGAATATTAACACTTATAATTATTTTCATATGGTAGCACAAGAAGCAAACCTTAGAGTTGTTGACATTACTCAAAATGTCAAGATGTTTAATTTCCTTCCTTATATGATGTCTTATCAAAGATCCTCTGTAAGACTACTTGGGATTTATAACTCATTTCGTTAATCCATTTATATTGTATTTGCATGTTCTAATTTTGAATCTTGCAAACTTACAAAATTAATGTAATTTAAACTATGTTATTTTGTAACGTTCTGCCAGTTTTTGGTATATTAATGGATATTAGTCAAAGACTTGGCATTTATAGCTGCATAAAAGTATTGACCCAAGTCATGCCAGCTCGACCCAACTATGTAAGGCTACGTTGAGCTAATTCGAGCTTACTAATGTTTATACACGATTTTAGTTTTTGTTTTTTATTTTTAAAAATTTTGGATTACATCTTTAATGTTGGATAAACCTCACATATTACGTCCTTTGGCTTTAAACTTAGTCAAAGTTAACTGATTAAAAGGCTAAATGGAATCAAAGGAAGGTAAACATGTTAGAATATCCAAAATCTAAAAAACATTTATTGTTTTAATAAAACGAATTAAGAAAAATACTTGGATATCCGAAATATCTGGAAAAAACAACCTGAAATATACGAAACATCCTAAAAATTTTAAAATCAATATCCGAATCTGGAATATTCGGATATCCGATTTTCGGATAATTCGGATCCAGGCATAGATTTTTTTAGCACCCCTGCTACATAAGACGTTGAATAAGACCAAACTACCCCTCTATTGGATTTCATTTAACTTTTTAATCAGTTAACTTTAAATGAGGTTAGAGCCAAAGGACGTGACATGTAAGGGTTATCAAACTTTAAGGATGTTTTTTAAAAATTTTAAAGATAAAAGACAAAAACTAAAATCATGTATAAACACAAAGGACAAAACTATAATTTACTCTTTATTAAATATTTGTTCATAGTATTTTATAACAAGTAAAAGAAAAGTATATAATTTGCATTGAATCTAAATATAATTAGTACTATTTTACATGTATAATAAAAGATCTGATGATTTTTCTTCTATAACATCGTCTAAAAAAGTGTCTTATATTTATATGATTCGGTGTCACATAATGAGATAAGAGGAGCCAAGCTTGAACTTTTCTAGGCTCGAGCTCGAGCTCGAGCTTAGAGCTCAATTAACAAAATTGTTAAGGCTCATTAGCTTAGTCAAACTTGGTCTATGAAGTTCGGGTTTGTTTATAAAATGAACTCTAGACATGCTTGAGTCATGCTCCAACTCGTTTTAGCTTTTAATTCAAGTTTTAATGAGTCGATCTCAAGTAATTCATGATTAGCGTGACTTGTTCGGAGTTTTACTTGCATGAGAGCATTCACATGTGGGTCTTTATAAATTATTTGAGTGAGTTCTTTATATTATATAGATTGGTTGAGAGTGGTTATGAGTATAGAGATATAAAGAAACTAATAAAACCTGTAAATATATAGATACAATGTTCATTAAAGTAAGATGGTAGCTTTGTAGAAACATAACCAAGTTTCATTTTTGTTCCAATTAGGTCACTCAAGTTCAGAAAGTGTTTCAATCAAGTCACTTAACTTTTAAATTTTATTAAATTATAGGTTTAAACATGTTTTTAAGCATTTTTTTTTCCATATATTGGAGAACCTAACCCCCACATCATCACCTACGTGTATTTCTTGACACTCAAAAATTCGATGACGGCTCCATTTGAAGATTAAGTGACCCAAATTGGGCGAAAAATGCATGAGTGACCTAATTGGAACAAAATCAAAACTTAGTTATGTTTCTGTGAAATTTCCCCTAAAGTAAATTAGAAAGAGAAAAAAATAATGATAAATGTATAAAAAAATATATTATTTGATTGAATAGAAGAGAGAAAGGTAATGATAAAAGTATAAAAAATATTATTTAATTGAACATGAGAGATAAAAGGTAGTGATAAATGTATAAAAAATTATTATTTAACTGAATATGAAAGTGAAAAGATAGTGGTTTAATAAATTATAAAGATAAAGAAAGAGACCCCAATGTGAATGCTCCGAGTAAGACTGTAAGAGGAACATTACTGCTCAGGCGGCTTACGACTAGACCTAGAGGTGGGGAGAAACCGGTTTCGGAACCAGAACCAATCTACCCGAACCGGCAGGTACATCGCAGTTCCAATTCCTTAATAAAATCATGATTGGAACTGGAACTGAATCAAAATTATTAGAAGCAGTTCCATCTCTACCCGACCAAAAACCAGAACCAAACTGGCCAAATACTGATTAAGCTGGTTAAAACCCGAACCTACCGAAGCGTGTTCCATCTCTTTCAGGTTATTGACTTTGTTGATCAATTTAGAACTGGTTCCAAGCCGAGATTTTTTCTTAAAATACATGATTTGGATACCTCTAGCTACACGCCTAGACCTGGTCCCCTAGACCCCTATTGCAGAAAAACGTTATTGTTGATTTGTTGTTAGGCCTAACTCAACAAACCCATTTTTTCTTTCATTTTTAACAATAACAATCACATGTTTTGGTTTAACAATTATTTTTGCAGTCCTTGATTATGTTAACTTTTAAAACGTTTAACTGTGGCTGTTGATATTAAATTTTAACCGTAAGCCAAAATTTTTCATACCTCACATTAAAATAAAATATATATGTAAAAACAAAAATATGATGAACAATGAACAAATAAGGAAACACGTCAACTAGTAAATTTAACTTAAAACACTTCGTTTCCTTTTATTATGCAATTTAAAAAGGATATATTTATATTAAGTGTTAATTGAGTACTTCTGTAAAGGAAGTAACGATATATGTTTGAATTATATACGATAGAAACTCCTTCTTATGTGTACCATTTTGATCCTTTAGGCTATCAAATCCACCATAAATAAACAATGCGTTTGACACTTAACAAACTTACACTTTTCCTAAATTGACTAATTAATTAATTAAGTTTAAAAATTTTAATAATTTATTCACAACTAAATTGCATCAAATCCATATTTGGTGGACCCGGGTGCTTGACCTCAAGGCAACTAGGCAAGTAACATCTTACTGACACCTATCTAGACTCAAACACTTAACCTTACGAGAAACAACATGTTAGTAACACCTAACTAGTAACTCAATGACTACGTTTGAGTCCAAATGACCTTCTTAATTTGGATTGACAAGTTACAAGTCAAACTGGTTGAACAAACTAAGAACAATGGTTGGTTCTGCTATTCATATTTCCTATTCAAAATCTCATTTACTAATTTACTAAAATTTTCAATTTTCATATTTTGTTAACATTGCAAGAATTTAAATGATCTATAATGTTATCTATATTACAAATTGATTCGGTTAACAGACTAGTAAAGTGAGCAGGTCAATGATGCGTGAGGTTAAGTGGTGATAATGGATCGACGAGCAGACCAAACTAATCAGAGACTAAAATCGTATAAAATGAAATACAAGAGCCAAAAACTGAATCAATTTTGTATATTTCAGGTTGGTCTCTAAGTATTTCAATTAGATTCATCAGTTTCTTGGGTTAGCACGTGTTGGCCCAGACTCTTGATCAAAAAATAATACGCACCCATAAACTCTTAGCGTTTGACTAGATCTGATCAATTCTTGTATATAATAAAACCGGGACAATTACAATGACTCCTTAGACCCCAATTTATAACTAAACAATTGTAATACTACTCAAACTAGGAAACCAAATAAACAATTAAATAAACCTATCTAATGAATCTGATAAACATAACAATTAAATATCACTTTATAATTATTTATTTTAACCAAACTCTAATATATCTTCTGGTTGTTATTCGAGATTCAGAATTACCTCCGATAACAGGCAAGTTGCTCACCCTGAAGTAATAAAAAAGAATATATTTGTAAATAAGAAAGAAACTCTCATGAGCCCATGAAATGAAAGTGAGAGAAAAACAAGTGAGACACGCCACGCATACGCTCCTTTCCGTGGCCCTCCACTCAGCCTGGACCTAACCCGACCTAACCAAACCTAACCTAACCCAACCTCCTCTTTCTTCCGCACCCAACCTCAGATCCAACCACATTCCATCCAACCATTACCACCACCACCACGACCATGGGTTCGCAAGAAGACGATCACATCACCACCGTCTATGACGAAGACGAAGACAGCGAAGACGAAGATCTAACTCTACGCAACGCGAACGCCGAGGAAGACGACGTTGACCTGATCGATGACGAAGAAGAGGAGGATTCCGTGTCCTCCGGCGCCGGTGAAGTCACCGTCGCTGTAGCCGGCGTCCCCGGTGCTGCCTCCACTGTCGCCGCTGCACCACCGGCGGCCATAACCGGTACTGTAAGCATCTCTCCTCTTCCCCGATCTGATATTGTTCTAGAACATCGGAAAATTGTCCCTATAGACGACTCTCGACGGTTGTTCCAGCGGTTGTGGACGGATGAAGATGAAATTGAGCTGTTGCAGGGGTTTCTTGAGTACACTAGCCAGCGTATTGCTAATAATCCATTTCATCATCATCATCACCATGATACGACGGCGTTTTATGATCAGATCAAGGATAGATTGCAGCTGGATTTTAATAAGAATCAGTTGGTTGAGAAGCTGAGGAGGTTGAAGAAGAAGTACCGGAATGTTCTCGGTAAAATCAGCTCCGGCAAGGATTACGTCTTTAAGAGCGCTCATGATCAGATCACTTTTGACATATCTTGTAAGATATGGAACAACGAAACTGCTGCAGTCACAACTCCGGCCACCGGAGATGTTATCAGATTTGATGATGAAGAATCCAATAACCCTAACCTAAATTTTACTTTCAATTTGAATGAGCAAAACGTTAACGGTGTTGCTTCAGCTTATCCAAACAGTTCTGAGAAGAAAACACCGCGATCACGAAAGCGATCGCGATCAGGTGGAGTAAAGACTGAAGAAAAACTCAGCCAGCAACAACCGTCCCCGCCTGTGGTACCAGTAGCATCCAATTCTTCAAACTCAATCCCTAATCTGGTTGAAGAAGCTGTGAAAAGTTCTTTGCTGCCGTTGTTCAAGGAGTTGCTTGAGGGTTCAAGGAACGCGCAGGCACGGGGTTTCAGGGGATTTGGATTAGGAGGGATGAATTTGGATCCTTTTGCTACGAGTTATGATGGATTGATGAATATGCCTTTTGGGGATGTTACTGATGAAAAATGGAGAAAACAACACATTTTAGAATTAGAAGTTTGTTCAAAGAGATTGGAACTGGTGCAAGATCAAATCACGTCACAATTGGAAGAACTGAAATCAATGAGGAGGTAATAAATTATTAAATTATTGTATGTAACCAGTGAGTAAATTCTTGAAGTTCTACCAGTTCTTATGTCTTTTTTATTTAAGGTCATAAGTTAATGGTCATTTGATCAATAGTGCATATTGCAATAGGGAGTTTACAAATTAGCTTGTTTAGGGTTTACTTTCTTTTTCATTTGAGGCTTGTTGTTTGAATAATTATAACTGTGTGTTTACAATTTCGTGGCTAACTACATAATCAACTTTGTGCGTAAAGTGGTTGTTTAGAGTATGCATACATGCCTTACATTCTAGCACACATACTCATATGTACTTAACATTGTTGCTTCTTTTACTTGTAAGAAAGTTATGAACTTTTGCTGAATTTGGAATAACACTTTTGATGATTGTTAATAACTTGGTTTTAAAGGGCGAACTTGAACGTCTTCGTGTTTTTTTTCCAAGGTTGATAATATCATTTTACTCAGACTGAATAAGATTATGATGAAGTTTTGGAGGATATAAAAATATTACCAGGACTGCACCTTATTATGATGATGCTTGTTATATGGTTCACATTATTTATATCATTCCCATAAAGTAGAATTATTGAATTTTGCGATGTCATTACGAAAATATCAATGGAAACTTATTTTCGTCATTGATTAAGTATGCTAGTTAGAATGATTGTTGTATCCTGATAAACAAATCTTTTACGTTCTTTATCATCATCAAACGCTCGGAGTCTCGGACCATCTAATTTTTCCAAGATTAAACAAGCCAAATGTGATCCAGTCATCTGTTGATAAAAAATCTTACAAGCGATCACCCAAATACGATCCAAATTGTCATCCATTTTCTCTCATGAGAAATGAGATATTTTGTCAAATATCACCTACCAAAACACATTGATTTTACCAAGACATTCAATTGTTCCGACATGACCTTATAGTTGCTTAACTGTAAAGTGTAAAAACATTATACAATCCAAACTCTTGAGCGTCTGTTGTGAGATAATTTCAGTTTACAAATCTAGGAGATAGTTAATACCGCTTGATGGTCGATCTTCAAGAGATGTTTCCGAATTCTCTCTTCCATCGATCACTTAATAAGCAATCTTTGAAGGCTTCAAGAACATGTAGTCTTACTTCTTCCGCCTGTTTTGTTATTTAAAGTATTTTCGGAATTGCGGGGTCCCATAAGTTTTACTGTAACGAGTTCTTATTGAGGAACAAAAATAAAAGAAAAAAAACAAAGAAAAGAAAATAAATGTAAATTAAAGAAAAAAAAAGTAACTTACACTTTTAGTCCTTTAGATTTACCCAAAATTTCAGAATTGATACTTTAGGGTAAGAGTAGAACTGTCAGTTTTGGACAAGTAATTGAACTTATTAACAAAAATTACTGTAAAGGATACAAACTAAACTAAAACAAAACTGAATATAAAAGACGTTTTTTGTGCTTTTAGAACATAAATGATGGAACGCAGAAGTACATTTATACTTAAAAGGATGATCATTGTAATTTTGTCTTGATTTTGATGACACCATACTCAAACTAAGGTAAAAGTTGAGACATACTCCAATGAGGATTTATGTATACTTTTTTTTTTTAATAATAAACACATGTTCCTGAAAAAGTTACTTTTAAAATGTACTTATTACTTGTGAGACTTAGGGGGTGTTTGATTGCGCTGACCCACGGTCTGACCGAACCAGCTGACCGAGTCAGCGTGTTTGTTTTGATAGCCGAACAGCTGACCGATTCCGAAAAGCTGACCGAATAGCTGACCCAGACCGGCGATTGGATGTTGCTGACCCGGCTGACTCGTGGGGAGACGGGGCTCGAACGCGAGGTTGGGCTGGGGTAGGAGCTCCGATCTGTCGAGGTGGTGTCGCCATGTTTCTCTTCCAACAAGTAGGAGCTCCGATCTAACAGGTCTTCTAGCGACGGTCTGTGTTTGATTAACAGCTTGTAAATCCGATCGGGATTTTTGATTTTGGAAGTCGCCGGAGGAGTAGGAAAGAAGATGA
>WOUH02000009.1:5423924-5439769 GCA_009936405.2 Stevia rebaudiana
GCAGCCGGTTTGTTTTTCCGGCAGTTGGAATCCTTGCCGGCGACTAGCAGTGGAGCCGATGGTGCTTTAAATTTGATGAGGTGGAAAAGTGGGACGATTGCCAGTGAAATGAGAAAAAGTGAGAAAGCTGATGTAGCGATGATATGACAGTGGAGAAAAACGGAAAAAACGGGAGGACCGTCCTCTCTAAGAGGATAGACTATATAAACTATAAAGACCATTTTTCAAAAATCGACACTTACATATAAATTTGGGCCCCATTTAACTTCCAACACCCCTCAAATTCAATCTTCTGCTTCCATGGAGTCTTCTTCGTCTTCGATAGATGAATCTTTGGATCCTGCAAAACGCCATAACATAACTGATCATTTCAAGCTCAATTGTATATACTTCATCTCTACACTCTGTTAACATCTTTCACTTACAGTCGTTCAAACGCTTGTTTTGAAGCTCTGCGGTTTTATCTAGGGTTTCTATCTTACAAAGCACCATGTACATGTCGAAGGTTTGATCACTGATCATATACTTACTTCTAACGCTGATTCATTTGATATCAGTTTGTTTAAGTTCTTGCTATTGTTGTTTATGTTCATCGGTTTGTTTGGAGATGCTTGGACTTTAATCATTTCATCGTTTTATCAATCGAGTATGAACTATAAACAACAGACAGACTGAATTTCGTAAAAGTTATAATAACAATTTTCTAAATCATGGCGGTTAATCCTCACTCAGAACCTGCAAAAATGGAACAGATAATCACTGAATTCTTCGCCAAAAGTTTGCATATAATACTTGAATCTAGATGCCCCTTTGTATCTTCACGTAATTACAGTGGTGAACAATCACATTCACCTGCATCATCTGCTTCATCATCTTCAAATATGAGACCTAGAGATAAGTGGTTCAATTTGGCTCTTCGTGACTGCCCTGAAGCCCTTGAAAACATCGAATTTTGGCGCCAAAGTAACCTTGAACCGATGGTTGTGGATGTAATTTTGGTTCAAAAACCGGTTAATTGGGAATACGCGAGTGATTCAACAAAAGTTACACTTGAACAGAACGTATCATCAAAAGATCGGTTTCCAGTTGTGTGGAAATCAGACTCTGATGAATTAGGGTTTGATGAAAACAATGAGAAGATTATAGAAAGATGGATTATGCAGTATGAAAGCAAAAAGGGCTGCAAAGAAGGACATTCAGGTAACAAAAGATCAAACACAATTACCTCACACGCGTTATACAAGAAATCAATTTTGCTTTTGAGATCATTATATGTAACTGTTAGGCTTTTACCTGCTTACAAGATCTTTCGTGAGATCAACTCATCTGCTCAAATTCGATCATTTAGCTTAATTCACAGAATATCTTCATCCGTTGAGTCACTTACTCATAGAAATGAATCTGAAATGCAACAGTTTATGTTCACTCCAGTTGATACTTCTTGTGGTAAACTTTGCATTTCATTGTTATATCTTCCATCAATTACTGATACAATTTCAGAATCATCGACCCCAATGTCACCCCAGTTTATAACAGATTATGTTGGTAGCCCGTTAACAGATCCATTAAAAAGATTACCATCAGTTCAACTGCCACCATTTTCACCATCATCTTCACCGTTTGGAAGGCGACATAGTTGGAGTTATGACACAAGCATGACATCATCACCATCTGGATTTCCATCTCTTTCACCAACATATTCAGAATCAACAACTTTGTGCCCTAAATTTGGCAGCAGTAGACCACCTGTTAGTTCAAGATATCCTTCATTAGAACCAGGTTTTCAAGTTCATACAAAAGATGTTGGTTATGATGAGTATTTTCCATCTCCTAATTTTTCACCATCTTCATCACCATCACCACCTGTTGGAAATAATATGTTGAACGCTCTTTTACGCTCTGATAGTGCTCCGGTTCGCATACCGGTTTCTAGGTTCGGTGACGCGCCTTTATCTTCAAATAAGACGGTTTTGCCCTTTTCCCCTTTCTATTCTACTAGACCAAGTCTTTCTTTGGTTGAAAGAAGTTCTAGTATTCCCACAACTGCTGCAAAGGTATATTTATAACGAAAAAAATCTTATTTAAGTTTTTTGTTAGCTTTCTTCAGGATTTTAGATCGCGTCAAACTGTGCTAAAATGAATGTAATATGATAAAAATAAAAATAAAAATAAAAATAAAAAAAAATACTGCAATGGTGTTCTGAATGCAATCTTTTAAACTTCATTTAACCTTTTAATTTGGTGTTTATTTAAACTATTTTAGACTTTTTATCCAAATTTAACACAACACATCTAGTCCTATAAATATCAGCTTAGTTGTTTAAAATTCGGGATGTTTAAAACTTTTAAGTATTTTGCTTGTTTTACGTTTTAAGTCTGGAAGTTTTATTTCGCTTTGAAGCTGTATAAAATATTGGTATACATTTTTATATTATTTTTCTTAATATGTTGCTATAACTTAGAATTATGCATCAAAGGGATTTATTAAGTTATTTTTCTTTGTTATAGTTGTTATCTTCAAGAGTAGAAGAGATTGCAAATCCATCTGGTGTGAAGATATTATCCAACAAATCTTCTTTTAGTAGATTGTCATATGAAGATAGTTATGATGACTCTGAATTTTCAGGTCACTTTGTGGTGGATGATGATGACACGTTGGATCCTGGTTGCAGGTATGTAACATAACATTATATCCTGTTTCTTTTATGGTGTTAATATATTTATGTTGATTTGTGAACTTGTTATATTTATAATATATTAGTCATCAACATAAATTACATAAATTGATAAAGGGAAAACAGCGATCAGAAATGATGCTTATGAGGTCACATACAGATATAAGTATATGAGTTAGTTTTTTTTTTCCTGTTATGTAGGGAAAATGTCATAGAAATGTAACAAACTTTCAGCTTTGTTTCAGTTAAGTCACTTATACTTTATTTTGTTCCAATAAGGTTGTATTTTATTTTGTTCCAATTAGGTCACTCTACTTTAAGGAGGTGCTCTAATCTTATACCTTTTAAGTTTTACCTAAAAAATTATTAATTTTTTTACTTTTTATTTTTTTTACCTAATTTTGTAGGTAAAATGTATAGGATTGGAACACTTATTTAAAGTAAAGTGACCTAATTGGAACGATAAAAAGTATGAGTGACCAAACTGGAACAAAAAAAAAGTATGAGTGACTTAATTGGAACAAAACTGAAAGTTGATTACATTTCCTATAAAGTCATAATTTATTCAAGACATGCAACTTTGGGCCCTATGCTTCAGAACGATATTTTATTAGTTTGTTTTATTAAGATTCAAGAAATAAAGGATTTTTCATGTGGGCTGAAAAAATTCTGATTTTTTTGTGTCATGTTACTGTTCAAGCCTTTACAACAGTTCAACTGATTTTGGGACCTGTATTTCACTTTTTTTAAATTAATTTATATACCATTTATACTAATTTTGACACCCTGTAATCTCCCTTCTTCTAGACCCGGTTCATCTGACCAATCAAGAAATCTACACGCGCAACATGAATGTGTAAAATCACAGGATGCTGCAGTTGGTGCTCTTGTTCAGATGCTGAAAAAAGCACCACCACTTCAACAAGATTTGAATCGATCACAATACGCGCCTAAAACCACGAGACCTGAAAAATCATCCAATCAGATTCAAGATCACCCGCCAAATGTTTCTTCAAATTTGTCATCTTTTTCTGGGGTTTCTAGGATCAAGACCACATATGATGCACTAGAGGAGCTCAAAGGGTATATGGATGTGAAACAAATGTTGTTAAAGCAATCAGGCAAACACTAGAGTGGTATTAATATTTAGTTAGTTATACGTTTTGTAACGTGGATGTTGTTTTTGTACATATTTTGAAATGTTGGTGTATATGGTAGTTATAGGTTTACATTACAACATGAAATCTAGGTTGTTGACTTGTGTAGGATTTTGGTGGTTCTGCTTTTGGCTTCTGGTTATGAACCAAGAAGGGAATATAAGTTGGATACATTAGTTTGATGTTTTTATTGCATATAGGATCCCTGGATTTTTTTTTTATATTTTAGTTATTCACATTAATTTTTTTTTTTAGTGATTATGATTATTTTGAATTAAATTAAGTTCTTATGTTGAATAAGTTTATGTACAAATTAGTGATTAACATTACGTTTTGACTAGGGGTCCAAAGGAGCAAGATTAAAGTTGAGGTTGACATGTTTATTTAATAAAACTTGAGCTTGGTGCATTTAATTTAACACGAGTGGAGCTTGGCTTGTTTTGAGATAATGTCTGAAGCTTGTGATGCTTATATGCTATTGAATAACGTTTTAGTTATAATAATGTATATAACATAATATACATTGTTTGTTTAGTTTATCATAATTATATGTATAATAATACTTAATATATATATATATATATATATATATGATTTATTATATTGGTTTAAATAAAGCATAGTAAAACTATGCTCGAGCTCCATTCTAAGGTTGAGGTCCATTTTAGGCTGGTGATCATTAAACACAACTCAATTTGAGTCTTTTAATGAGCTGATCTTGAATAGCTTATAAGCAGTCAATGCTTTAACGTTTACAATACAAAAACATCAAGACCTGATACATTGTCCATTCAATAAATTAATTTTAACTAAAATATGTAGTTGATCTTATAAATAAGGAATATGTGAAAATATCATAGCAAAAATTAGGGTAAGTTGGATACATTATTCAATAAGTTAATTTAATGAAATGAGTAAATTTGTAGTATATATGTTTTAAGAAAGGGAAATACCTAACAGATTTTTTGGCTTGAAAAAACGATATATGTAAGGTCAATAAAGAGTGTACGAGAAAATGTTAAAGTCAACAAAAAACATACAAGAATTTAAACTAAGGTCATTAAGCTACATCCGTATTTGTTACAAAAGATTCGAGAAATAATTCCTAAAACCCTCATCTATCATAACCGTATCTATATCCATACCCGTACGTCTACCCATAATCCATACCCGTTTCTATAACTAAAACATATTCATGCATTAGTATAAAAAAACAATAACCATTTAACTTCATCATTAAAATTGCTCCTCTTGCTTCAAACCATTTTCCTTCAAACTTTTAGTCAACCAAATTGCAGTTTCTCTCGGAGAAACCTTTCCCGGCCCAAAAGGCTTCAACAACACTCCAAGCTCCTCAAACCTTTCCTCTTGCAACAACCTTGCACTAAACTCAAGAAGCCCTTCTAATGCTTCGGCTCGTTGTTTTTGTGACGACGTGTCGAACCGCCGTCTCCGTAGGTCCGACGAGGTCCGGCTAGACGCACCCGCGGTCGCGTTTTGGTCCGAGCAATCACTTCCCGAACCGTGCCATTCGGTCGAGTTTTGCTTTCCAGATGTTGTATCGGTGGCTTGAACCATGCATTTGTCTTTCATGATCGATCGGTCACATTGCGGGGATGATGAACCTTGTGCTGAGGTTATTGAGGTTCTACGGGTGGGAACGAAGAGGTCGGGATTTGGCGGGAATTCAAACATTTTGTCGATTCGTGGTGCGTTGACTGATACGTTCATGGAGTTGTTGTAATTGAGGAAGTTTGTGCTTTTTCTGCATAGGGAATCTTCAATGATTGGTTTTGTTAGAAGTGGTAGAGATGCTCTTCTGCTTGTTGGACCTGATTGTTTTATAAAAATTCTTGAATCTGAATCATGATCATGTACCTGTAATTATTTTAATAATTCAGATTAAAGTTCCAGAATGTATGCAAATACTAAACATATACTAAAAAAAAATTATAAAAGTAATAAAATTGGCTCTGATACCAAGTTGAATTGTATATTGTATTCCATAATGTTGTGATTACAAAGATATATATAGATAATCTAATTGCATATTAAACCCCTGTAATACTAAACTATATTAATTATTAGTCTAATAGCATGTAGGTTAAATAAAAAATTAGTGTTTGATTAAATAGATGGTCGCTATGTTCAAGGTAAAGTAACAAGTTTGATTGCTAACCAGAAAGTAACAAATTTGGGGTTTATGCGTTCAGTTTTGTAACTGGTTTGTGTTTTAAGACCAACTTTTTTCAGTTAAATTAGTGTGAAATGAAATACCTTTTCCCAACTGGTTTGCGTTCAATTTGACTTTTTGATTAGTCAAATTCAAAGGTGAAAAGTCAAAGGTTATTTTGGTCATTTTATACTAATTAACGGAAAAATAACAGAATTTAGTTTTAATACACAAACTCGTTACAAAAATGTAAGTACAAACCCCAAACTTGTTACTTTTAAAACCAAAACATGTAACTTTTCCCAAACCTCAGGGACCATCTGTGTAACTAAATCCAATAATTAGTAAGAAATTTGGTCAAAAGACGTTCAAGTTGCATTTAAAATATATATCACACCCTAATCATTGTATCTAAAAGGATAAGATTATTATTGTAGTAAATGAACAATATAGATTATTAGATTCTGTAATCATATTAAATGCAATAATTAGCAAGACCCATCTCAAGATGCAATAAACAGTTGATGGTGATTATTTTGGTCATTTAGCTACTAATGAAACAAGAACATGATACTATGCAATTAGTGTAACAACAAACAACAATGCGAATAATCTCACCGTTGCACGAGCCTTTGAAAATTCAGTCCGTTTGTTAGAAGCAGAAGATATCTTTGGTGAAGTGAACTTAAGATTCTTGGTAGAATTAGAACCTTTGGAAGGAATATTCTTACTGACCGGTGACACCTCACACGCGCTTCCAATAGACATCCTTTCCATTTTTCTATTCAAATAATGAGGGGGGGAATCTTGACACCTTTTGGTTGAATAAGGAGAATCTTGGTCACCTAATGATATACTTGGATTCAAAGTTCTGTCATTACCGTATGACATCCGCCTGTCGCGTGATCTTGGACGATGATAAACGGGTTCAGTGAATCGTGTTTCTTTCATGTAATCCGGTTTGGGCCAGTGTGTTGATGATAAACCGCTACGTTTAGGGCTGTTTAGTTTGAGGTTGACTTTAAGTACATATGGTTGTAGGTGTTTATGCCTCAGTAGCTCTCCTGCCTGATAAATAAATTAAACATATACTTTAATTAGACAATGATTTAAATACAAAAAAAGGTAGCTATAATGGTAATGGTTTGTATGCGTTAAAAGTCTTCCAAAGTTTATTTTTAATTCTTCCAAAAAGTAGATTATTATTGGAATACTTTTAATTATATTATATTTTACATACTATTTACTAATTCAAAATTGGTTTATAAAGTATAACATTCATATCATTAATAATAATTTTACTTTCTGATTTTTTCACGAAAAAAAGCTTCCCACGCTTATTTGGTATATTAAAGGTCCCAAAATGAGTAAAAAACACAAGAAAAAGTTCTTCAAAAAATTAAATCTGATGAAGTGATATTCAACATTTTTGCATAAAAAACTTATACCATCTTATTTGACCCGGTTAAAGTTATCATTCATTATTTATAAAAAATTAGAAGTACATGCATTTTAGACAGGTTTAAAAGCCTTAATAATACAGATAATATTTTATTGACTTCCGTGTATTTTTTACAAGTTTAGACTTCTACTATTCCAAAATTATATCTAGAGACTTTTTCATGAAAATTCAAAGTGTGTTGGTTGTTTATGGTATCAACCCAGTAAAGATTAATAGCTTTGAGCAAGAACATGTTATGGGTCAACCAAACCCAACCCGATCTGTTTTGACTCGTTACCCAACTCGTCCATTTCGCCATCTTTTTAAATATGACGAAGGAATTAACATGTGACTATTTATGTGATGTTGAATTTATCGATTTTCTAAAACATAGTCGAGCCTGTAATATATGATTTTATAAAAGAAATGATTAGTATGCTAAGAATGACAAGAGAAATATACGTACACTTGGTCGTAGTTCCGGATTTTTCCGCAACATGCTTTTCACAAGGCCCCGACTGAAACAAACACAAGCAAAATGATTAGATTCCACTATTAACTTGTACCACAAGTGAGTCAAAATAATTTAAGGGTATTTGAAGCAGAATAAAAATAAAAGAGTAAAGTGCAGACTTGAAACGTTAGGGACGAAAACTGTCAAGGGTAAACTGAAACTGTAAATTCTTATAAACCTCAGAGACGAAAACTGCAGTTTACACAAATTAAAATGACTCACAAGGCACCCGTGTATTTAGTTGGAAGTGGTGCCACAATTGACTTATTGATCTTGTTTATCAGTGCTTGCATGTCCTGTTTAAGAGGTTAAAAACAAAATCATAAATTTTATGTAACACTCTACAATATTTTAAGATGTTCAAGATATGAATATTTGTTATCTCAGCAGTCTTGAGTGGAATTTTATGAAAGGGCATTATAGTAAATTGCATATGTATTTGCATACTCCCTTTTCTGAAAGAACCACTTTTTTTAAATCCTATATCATTAATGAAAATGTTGCACTTAGAAGATAGATTAACTCTATGAATAATCAAGCTTAAGTATATGATAAGCCATCTTTGGGTGACAATGACATTACTGACATATGATGTAAAGATATCTACTAAAAGATGTAAATTAGAACATTTACAAAAGCTTTAAATGCAGCCTTGTGGGAAGTCATCTCATATATACAGCATCCTAAAAAAGCAGAATGTTGAAATCCATTAATACACGAAATCAACGAGTAAACACACAATTTATCTTTTTGCAAGAAAATATTATCTATTTATCTCTTACCAAGTGACCAAATATCTGATTTTGTACCATATGGTATATCTGCAAGAAGCTCAGGACACATATAACTAGGAGTTCCTACCACCTGAACAATAATAAAATAACAAGAAACAATGAGATGCATCCACAAATAATATATAATGAACTCAAATCTGAAAGAAATCTTTAAACAATGAGATGCATCCACAAATTTATAATTATAATTATAGTAATAATACTCACAGATGAGGCAAGGTCATCGGAAGTCAACATCTTTGCCAGTCCAAAATCACCTGATAGATGGATTGATGATGATGAGTCATCCCTTTCTTTTACCACAGGAAAATTTTCAAAATCGTATACTTACCAAGGCGTATATCTTGATCTTTTGTCAAGAATATATTTGAACACTGTTAAAGGATAACAATCAGCAAATGAAGAATCCACAAAGTTTTATATTACCAAGAATTCAGCGGTCAAAGCTAACCTTAACATCCCGGTGAAGAACATGATTTGAGTGTAGGTAATCGAGCGCCATTAAGAGTTGCACGAGCCACTTACACAATTTCTGGATAATAGTTTTTTGTTAGAATAAACAATCAAAAGTATCAGACTACTAATTGTTCTGTATACGTTCATAATAAAGGGTATTTCAGAATAATAATGTTTTTTATACATATAGCATGTAATCTCAATTTTTGGCAATTTGGCATGCAGACGTGCAATTTATAAAAAGTAACAGGGCTTGAAAAGTATAAAAGAGTGACAGGAAGATAATAAGTACCTCTTCAGAAAACAGCATGCCATTGGCTTTTTTAATGGCTCCTGCCCTGCAAAAATAAAAATAAAAACATGACCAATTATATCTCTATTTGACACATCATTAGGTTGAGATGAAGGGTCGTTACAAAGTACTGACATATCTCCACCTTCACAATATCCTATAATAATGCATACATAGCATCCCTGTCATAAGAAAATACATGAATTAAATCACAGATAGAAATAAGCTGTTAGTGCAGATTTCAGGGTAAAAGTTGAGATTGTTGTTTCATTCAACTATATATTAACCTGTTCATAAAATTTTCTTTAACAGAAATTTATGCATGTTACGATTTATGATGAGTGCAAATTGAAATAATATGAAACGATGACTATGGAACATAATAGATAAAGAATAAAATTTCATTTTCTTACCTTTTCTACCCAAGAATCTTTATACTCCACAATAAAGGGATTTCGCATTCTAGAGATGAGCTCCATCTACAAGTAGAGAAAGTGGATTAGTTGGTAAAGACTTGAATAATATTCTTATCTAAGTTCATCACTAAGTATTGTTTTAGATGTAATCACAAGCAAAAGCAGAGAGGAAGAGCAAAAAACCATACTCAAATGACAGTTACCTCATAACAGTCACTATCACAATACCATCAGTTGAAGGATAACAAAAAAAATTAATGAAACAGCCAATGTAAAGAGAATATGTCGCTTATTTCAAACACGAGGAGTATGGAGTCCAGAAAATAATAATAATAATAAAAAAAAAAAAACTTAAGTGAGTTTAGGATAGTTCATAATGCTCGAAGTAAAAGGATACCAACCTCCTGATGTGCAGACCTACGTGTTCTATCAGTTTGGCGGGCAAGGCGAATCTTTTTCAACACATACCTTATATACAGAATTACATGGAATGGGAGAAACAATCAATATATGTCAATGAGAATGCAACTTAGCATCACTGAATAAACATGCAGCATATTATGATAATGAAGCAAGTACATAAATACATAGATTTGGACATAGAAAAAATAAATAAAGAAATAATGGTAACTTCCAATTTTATCCTCACTTTTTTCTTTCATGTTTATGTCGTACGAGAAGGGCGGCACCAAACGCCCCCTTTCCAATCTGCTCAAGCACTTCGTACTGGTCCATGTAGCTAACAATGCATTACTTGCGGAGATACAAGACTCTTTTTTCTGTTATATATCCAATAAATATAAACTTCTAAGAATAATAAATTCCATCAAAGTGAACAAGGAAAACACAGTACCATAATACCTTAAGCCACTTAATTCAAGTAAACTTGTACATAAAGCCGGTTTTGAGATAAAAGTTCAAGATATCATAAAGAACCAAAAAGTAGAAATAAAAGATTTCTAATACTAGCACGCTACTAAACATGTGGCAATGTGGCATGTCTTTTAACTCCAATTCAGTAGAAATACAGAAAGATTAAAATAACAGAACGAAGACAACAATGTATATCTTAATACACAGCATAATAATTGCAATGCAAAAAGTAAATAAACAAAAATAATGAAACCGTCTGTTAGCAACCGAGATTAGTGCCAAACACAGAAATGTGAAAAAGTCCCCAAGTAAAAGTAACAGGAACATATTCATCATTTCATATTCTGCATCTGTTATATTCGTCAGGAATTCTTCAAATTAAACAAACATCAGTTAATTCTATAATCTATTGCCATAATGTGGTTCTCAATCACAATTTACGATGATCAAGATGTGAAGACAAAGTAATTAAGGATAAGATAGCCATAATTCATACATAGTTCCTCTATAAGAGTATAAACCTCCAGCTTATGGCCAATATCTGATATAAACCACAATGTATCCAAATATAAAGGTTACTGTAGCTAAACGGCGACTAAACGAACGAATCACATAATGAGATACTACATTTGAATCTGAGAAGTAGAGATCCAAAGCAAAACAACAAAACATCAAGCCAAATCACACAAATAACATCACGCAAGCTCATATCGCACCTAATCGAAACAAATTTAAGCTCGATTCAAGTGAAAAACACAAATGTGAGTTCACAGTACGCTGCGTCGCTGCACGACCTCTAGAAAACAAACGAGCAACGATGCAGCTCGATAAACAACTGAAATAAAAAAAAAACACGAATCAGAAAACAACTTCAACTGCATAGTAAATCGTACCGGAAAGCAACTCCAAATGCAGTTAAATTGACTAAATTGAAGTCAAATGGAGCTGATTGAAGCATATATGTAGGAGGATACTGAAGCAGAGCAGGAAGAACAGTGAAGATGAAGATTATCTGCATCAAAGACAGAGAAAGTGAAATCTGAAGGCTGACATTTGCACGGAAAGACGATTGCAATCAAGTTTGACGAGAGGTTTCAATGGAGAGAGAGACAGAGAGGAGTGGGGGTGGGGGTCTGGCTAGGGGGAGCATTGCAGGCTATGTGTCTGCTGCTACTCTCTGTCGTATGTTATTGTACAAAGTTTAATGCACAACGTACAAGTGGTACATCATCAGTTTTCAGATTTTTTATTACTCGTTTCTATCTGAAACTATTAAAAAACATTGGTGATTTGGTGATTTGTGTACTGTAGTTTGTTTGAAACGATTTATTTGTTTATCAACAAAGATGATGAGTGATGATTTTGTTATTTTGTGTTACTTTTATTCATAATTTTTAATTGATAATTTTGTTTGTTTAATTTTAATAGTATATTTCTTTTGTCTTATATTTCTAAGCAAGCATATCCCCCTTGCTCTTGTATGATGCCTAGAAAAGGTGTGGACCATGAGTGGAAGAATTTAAGATTAGATTAATTTCATGGGCTAATTATTATAAACTTTAGTGGATTAGTATTTTTAAATTTTTTGAAGTTAATATTGCACCCATCGTAGTTTATTATGTTACAAAACATTAACCTAAAAGGTCATATGTACTATTCGGATGAAAAAAATTGTGTTCGCTCAACTAAACAGGCGAATACGAACACCTATTGCTTGTTTATTTATGTTCATGAACTATTATTTTTTTATGTTGTTTGTGGTCGTTTAACTATTTTTTGGTTTTTAGCCCAGTGATACCAACGTATTAGTGAGTTGGTATTACTCCCAAGGTGGTGCACGTTATAGTCTTGGTGAAAACAATATGGTGTAGCTTTAGGAGTAGATTAGTGAGTGTGTGTGAGTTTGTCGTTAGAAAATACGGTATGGTTTATGTTTAGGTGTTTCTTGATGATTGATTCTAGGATGATGGAGTTTTGGATGATACGTATGTAATTTTATGAGACTTGTCTGTTTATGTTTATTTAGTTATGTCGTTTGTGTTAATTTATATTTGTATAGTATATTCGTTTATGTTCAATTATGTTTATTTGTGTTTGTTTGTGTTCATTTATGTTTGTGAACTGTTCGTTTGACTTATTAAATAACGAACACTGACATGCTAATTTCTCTAACGGACGTTCACTAACACAAATCTCGTGTTCGTTTATGTGTTCGTGTTTACTTAAAGTTAAATAAATGAATACGAACATGCCTCTATTCATTTTCGTTAGGTCCATGCATATGTTGAATATATAAAACTCTAAAATATGTTTGAAAGATTTATTTTTGTGAAATATTTTCTAATAATTCTTTTATGAAATAATTTCATGTTATAAAATAGGGAAAATGTCACACATTAAATGTAAAGTTTCTTAAACCAAAGTAAATTCTAATTTTTGTTGTCATTTAAGTTTCATGATGTTTCATTCGTATGTAATATCTTCATAAATGTTTAAATTTTCTAAAATTATCAAGTTAATACATTAAAATTTAGTATATCATTTTCTCGTTTCCTTATATGACATTTTAAAGCTCTATTTTATGCATTATGATTTTCCATACGAAACATATAAAGTATTCAAGACATGACCCATGTATGAGGGCATATGCATCGTTAAATAAATGGGGTTTAGATGAACGACTGTAATGGTTTGAGCACACCATAATAATTATATAGTTAATTAGTGCGTGAAAGTTGTATAACATGAATAAACCGTAAGTTGTAAGTTTGACACATTATTGTTTTTGGCTTCACACATCAAAACTGGACAATCCAAATGCGACGTCGTCATTAGTTCCATGCATTGTTATGTATAGTAGTACTTTTGTCAAAATTGATAATAATAATACTCTTGATTTATATGCTATTTTTTATCGTCATTCCTAGATAAAATTATTTAAAATTTATCACCCCTGCCCCTAGTTAGTCGATCTTAACCATACAACGATTAAAAAATGACGAAATTAACATGACATACCACTTTCACGACCATTAATCTGCAAATGCTTCAAGAAAATGTTCAAGGTAGGGGCAAAACATTATACAAACAATCAGTGGCGAACCTCCATGGGGTCGAAATTTTCTTAAGGTCGTTTGAGTATTATTATAGTAATTTTTTCAATTTTTGATCGGGCCGGTTAGGTTGAATCGGGTCGGGTAAAGATAAAGAAAGAGAAAAAAATTAAATTTCATATACAAAAACATAATGATATAGTAATGAGTTTGATCTAATTTAATAAAATTAATAATAAACTTATTTAATATGGGTTAATTGTGGGTTTGTTTAGCGTATTAAAATGAAGAATGAGCTTAAGTTTAATTTAAAGTGAGTGAATATTATTGGTTACGTCTATTTCAACTCGAGTTTATAACTAAAATTTAAAAATCAAGATGGATTAGGGCGGATTGAAAGCGGATTAGAGACGAATTAGGGTGCGATTGTAAAATTTCATGTGGGACGTTCGAAATTTTAAGCTATACATACCACTACCCACATCCCTTAGTAGGTGTACGCCCCTGCGTTAGGGTTTCTTCGACATGGCTCGCAAATTCTTTAAACGCAGGAGGTTATAATTATTAATTAATATACTCAAACGCAAGTTTACGTCGTTCTATTTTGATTGATTTCGCACAAACTCTGATTTGTTATTTTCTTGGTGAACAGACATCCAAATGACTTATGGAACTTTCGGCACGATAAGAAGGTAAGAACATGATCGATTATCATCAATGAAATGTTGAATTTATGATCGTTATAGTATGTATGTATTTGTCTTTTTGGTTGATTTGGGCTAGTTTAGCTTAGGGTTATTGATTTTGAACCGTTCGACACATATTTTTTTTTTCTCAACAAAACATAAGAAGACATTTTGTTTTGCAACACATAATAGAGAGAGTTGTTGCAAAATTTTTGATTGGGTTGTTGCAAAATGAATCAGAACTGGAGTTTAAATGTGTGTTATTGTTATTCTTGCCTAGTTAAACAAGTCGCTTGCCAGCATGAGTCGATCATCACTTAACAGATATACCTTTGAAGATATGAATGAAGCATCATTAGATGAAATTGCCCCAGAGGAACGGGATTATTCAGACACACCACCTGTTTCTGTTTATGTTAAACTACCGGTGAGTCTGTCTATGTATACCTTAATTATTATTGGTTTTACTAGTTGTGTAACTCTTTTTATATTTCAATCTCAGTTGGGGATCATCAACATGGAAGGTGAGTTGGTTGATCTTGATCATATATCGAATCTACTAAAAACATTAAAGTCAGTTCATGTTGATGGTGTATCGGTTGATACCTAACAATCCCCAATAGTACAACTGGAAAGGTTACAAGCAACTTTTTTCAATAGTGAGCGAATTGGATCTTAAGTTACAGGTTTGTTTTTGGTTTTCCTATAATTTTTAATTGTAAACCCTTCAAGGAACGATAAATAAATATGTTTTGAATTCAGGTTGTAATGTCATTTCATGAAGGCGAAGATTATATTCCATTACCTAAATGGATTAAAGAGATTGGTGAAGAAAACCCTGATATTATTTTACTGACAGAGATGGAAGGCGAAACTTTGAAACCCTTACTTGGGGAATTGATGAGGAGCCTGTTTTGAGAGGTCGTACTGCTGTTGAGGTATTAGTTTTGCATACTATACATTTTTTGAGAGTGACATTTAAACGATTAAATAAGTTGTTTTGTACGTAGGTATACTCTGACTGTATGAGAAGCTTTCGTGTTGAATTTGATGGATTCTTACAGGATAGAAGCATTAGTGAGATCGAAATCGGTTTAGGTGCTCGCGGAGAATTGCGTTACCCATCTTGCCCTGCAAAACATAGTTGGAAAGATCCTGGTATTGGTGAATTCCAGGTATTGACATGGTTATGCATAGTAATTAGATATGGTCATATGGACTCTTTTGCTTATGAAGTATAAAAAGTTACTAGCTCCTAATATTTTTACTAGATAAGTTTTGTAATCTAGTATACAAAAATAAAATAGATGAAAAG
>WOUH02000009.1:5439869-5451536 GCA_009936405.2 Stevia rebaudiana
TCGTAAGCATAACACTAACAGACAGAAGATTTCCTCTAATTCTCGTTTTACCAACACATAAAATTCGGGGTGTTACACCCTCCCTAAAAGTTGATAGTCATTAACTTCAAGTTTGTCATAGATTGAGCAAACGCCCAAACTTGTTTTCAACTTCAGAAAATTTTCTCTTCCCAGTGGTTTTGTGAACACATCTGCCAATTGCTCATTCGTTCCACAATGCTCCAGAGACACAACTTCATCATTTACCAAATCTCTTAAAATATGAAAGCGCACTCCAATGTGTTTGCAACGACCATGGAACACCGTATTCTTTGAGAGCTTGATCTTCGAAGAATTATCACACTTGATCTTCATACTTCCATTAATTTCCACACCAAGTTCTTCAAGAACATCCTTAATCCACAACGACTGACAAGCACAGGTTGCAGCTGCTATATATTCGGCCTCTGTTGATGATAACGCCTCCACATCTTATTTCTTAGACAGCCAACTAACAACTGCATTATCCCACAAGAACGCATAACCCGATGTGCTTTTTCTTTCAACCATATCGCCAGCAAAATCGCTATCTGTGTAGATTTGTAGCTCACCTTTTCCCCCCTTTTTGTATCAGATGCCATGATTTAACGTTCCTTGCAGGTATCTAAGAACTCTTTTAGCAGCCGCTAAATGTGTTTCAGTTGGATTCGATGCAAACCTACTAATAAAATTCACCACAAACTAAATATCCGGTCGAGTGGTAGTAATGTAAAGTAAACTTCCAATAATCTGTTTGAAGAATGTAGGATCAACTTTCGAACTTTCATCATCAAACAGTTTATTACCAGGAACCATTGGATTTGTGACCGGATTACAGTTTTCCATCTCGAACCTTTTCAATACTTTTGCTGCATATTTGTGTTGAGAGATATGAATACCACCACTTGTTTGCACCACTTCAATTCCTAGGAAGAATTTCATCTTACCTAGGTCTGACATTTCAAACTCTTGCATCATAGATGCTTTGAATTCTTGCAACAACAGTTTGCAATTTCCGGTATATATAAGATCATCAACATACAAGTTTATAATTAAGATACCTCCACTTTCATTTCTCTTAATAAACAGTGTATGCTCCTTTTCACTCTTCTTGAAACCCTCTTTTACAAAATAAGCTTCAATTCGGCTAAACCAAGCACGTGGTGCTTGTTTTAAGCCATACAACGCTTTATGAAGCTTATAGACTTTATGTTCACAACCTTGAATCACATACCCTTGCGGTTGATGAATATAAACCTCTTCTTCCAAAATCCCATGCAGAAAAGCAGATTTCACATCCATTTGCAACACATCCCAACCACGTTGAGCAGCAAGAGCTATAATCAACCGAATGGTATCCATTCGAGCTACTGGGGCATAAATTTCTTGATAAACAATCCCGTATACTTGACTGTAACCTTTGGCCACCAAACGAGCCTTATATTTATCCATCTTTCCCTGCTCGTTTAATTTTGTCTTGTATACCCATTTCACCCCTATGCATTTAGCACCTTGTGGCAAATCAACAAGCTTTCAGGTGTGGTTTTTAACTATGGAATCTATTTCAGTATCCATAGCTTTTTTCCACTTTTCACTTGTAACAGCCTCTTCATACCACTTATCTCCTACATTACATTCAATTGAGCAAAATCGGTTATGTAATCATGTAAATACCCTGGAGTTTTTCTGATTCTGCCCTCCCTTTGTGTCGTAATGCTTGGACCTGCACCCATGTCATTTGGCCCAATAGAAACCGTGGGTTGTTCATCCACAATGGGCTGCTCTTATTCTTGGGCTTCTTCTTGATCCACTAACACTTCTGTGTCAGATTCCCTTTCATATTCAGATGCTAAAACGTCATCACACACCAATTGTTGTTTCCTTTCTGTTTCGTCCCAAATCCACCCTTTTTCTTCTTCAAAGATGACATCTTTGCTGACTGTTAGTATGCATGTCACACTTTTCCCATCAAGTTTACTCCTTTTTTCTTTTGGAATGTGATCATGAGCAATACAGCCCCATGTTCTAAAGTGTTCACCTGTTGGCTTGTGACCCGTCCAAGCTTCTTGTGGAGTAACTTCAATCAACGCCTTCGTGGGACATCTGTTAAGAATATAGAATGACCACATCACCGCTTCTCCCCGTAATACCCTTGGAGCACCTTTTGCTGATAATGTAGTAACCACCATATTCATCACGGTTCGATTTTTTCTTTCCGCTACACCGTTTTGTTGTGGTGTGTAAGCTGTTGTGAGCTGTCTCTTGATTCCATGATCCCTACAAAACTTATTAAACACATCGGAGGTAAACTCTCCTCCCCGATCAGTGCGAAAAGCTTTAATAGTCTTTCCTGGCTCATTCTCAACTTTAGCCTTAAACTCTTTAAAACATTCAAATGCCTTCGATTTTTCTGTTAGTAGATATGCCCACCCTTTTCTACTAAAATCATCAATAAAACTAAGGAAGTATCTCTTACCTCCTTGTGACATCGTTTTTATGGGACCACAGATGTCGGAGTGAACAAGCTCCAACGGTTCTTTTGCTCTCCAACTACTTGTTTTTGGTAATGATTTTCTGGTTTGTTTACCCATGATGCAATCAACACATGTCTTGTCTGTGACTTTGAACTTTGGCAGACCTCTAACCATCTCCTTTCGAATAAGTATTTCCATACTTGAGTTACCCAAATGACCATATCTTTCATGCCAAAGTTTGGGTGTTTCATCATCACCAGAATACAAACACTTGGTGTTATTTTCTTCCGAAGTTACTGAATGATCAGTAAGAGGGAACATCCTGTTTGAACTCATATAACTTTGAAACAATAACCCTTTTTTAGAATGGAAAACTTTACACATGTCGTACTGAAACAAGAAGGATAACCCCTTTTGTTGTAATTGTCCTACACTGAGTAAGTTATTCTTCAAATCGGGAATAAAATACACATCATTCAACATATATGGGGCGCCATTAATCACTAATTTAACCGGTCCCTTCCCACTTACAGTCATGCGAGTATCATTTCCAAGCTTAACTGTTTGGGTGTAACTACGATCCAAATTAACAAACTTTCCTTCATCTCCACACATATGATTTGAACAACCACAATCCAAAAACCATACCTGACTTTTCTTATCCTCATTGGTTTGAGCCATCAACATCATTACTTCTTCCTCACCAAATTCTGCAAAATTGGACTCTGATGGACATTCAGATTGGAAGTGACCCAATTTATGACATTTGTAGCATTCAGTTGTCTCCTTACTGAATGTTGAGTGACCTCTACCTCTTCCTCGTCCCCGAGTATTTGATCGCCCACGTCCACGACCGCGAGAACTTGAAGATTCACCATGATTGATCTTCAAAACTTGTTCCACCTCCGTTTCTGGTTTCTTGAATTTTTGTTCGTGAACAATCAGGCTGCTTTGTAACTCATCAATGGTCATCCGATCTACATCTCTTGATTCTTCAATTGAGACAACGACATACATGTATTTTTCGGTGAGAGTTCGAAGTATTTTTTCAACGATCTTGACATCTAATAGATTTTCTCCATTGCTTCGCATCTGATTCACCACTGTGAGAACCCTAGCAAAGTATTCTTTGATCGTTTCCCCATTCGTCATCTCTAAGTCTTCAAAATCTCTCCGGAGCTTCTGTAACATCGACTTTTTCACTCGAGAATTGCCTTGAAACCGCTGCTTCATGCACAACCAGACCGATTGTGAAGTACTTCGATCCAGGATTTGTTCAAACGCTATTCTATCGATAGCTTGATAGAGATAATGTTTGACTTGGAGATCCTGAGTTCTAAGTTCTTCCAGTTTCTTTCGTTGGGCATCGCTTACTGCAATACCTACCGCCGGTTCTTGGATTCCTGGATCGATCAAGTTCCATAACTTTTTTGCTCTGAGTAGATTCTCCATGATCTCACTCCAGTGCTCGAAATGGCCATCAAAGATTGGAACTTTTAGCTTCTCTTCACTCATCTTAACTCGCTGATTTGATCGTTTTTTTACTCACCGCACTGATACCAGATGATAGATAATTGCTATTAATGAAACAATTCAATCACTGGTAATTCACTCGTGAAAACTGATATTCAAGTGATAAACGCAAACTGCTATTAAATAGCTACAACGAAAACAAAGAACGCAACTGAAAACTAACTAACAAAGCTAAATAACCGGAAAGACTAAAGACTCGATCACCACGTTGGACTAACGTTCTTATTCCCTTGACTTCTTCAAACAGCTACTAGAAATACCCACGTGTGAATAACATCACGTGCATGATGCATGCATGAACTTCCAACATTTCATTGATGCTAAAAGAGTAAACACAATATATGAAATATCTGGATTGTGAAACTATCTTTAAAAGCTTAGTAGTTCATCTAAGAGTGAGAAAAGACCAATTAATTAAAAAATTAAATCAAAATAACAAATCTATGGTTTAGCTATGATTATTGATAACCAATTTATCATTCGGCTATGATTATTTGTGTATAAATAGCCAAATCAAACTATAATAATCAACATGTTATACATCGACAAGTTTTGCAATAAAATTTTATAATTTTCTACATGACATTTATTCTTCTTTATAACTTGAAAGAACTAATCATATTTTACCTGACCAAAGATATAATTGGATATATTAACTAAGTTAGCTTTTATCCACCTATATGTAAGGTCGATGATTAGCTGAACCATCGTTTCCATCCCACAACCAAGCCAAGCAAAGTTCCAACCCAAACCTAACATTCCCAAAGTTACCCAAACAGGTTCACACTTTGATGTTTTGAGTTATTTATTTATGTTTCATAAAGCATTTTTAAATAAAAGCATATCTAACCAATTATGGCTCAAAACACTTGATAGTATATGATTCCATTAATGTATAAAAACAAAAGAAACATGTAACGCAAAGGTTTAGTATAAGAAAAGATGCAAGAGTCAGGATTTTGGGCCATGTCCTTCCTAAGTCATACAACCTTTTAAACCCACTATGCTACATAGTACATACATATATTGACAAGTTTTTTTAAGACATTATAAAATATAAAAATATGTTTAATAAATTATTAGTAATTTTTGGGCGGGGTTTTAGTTAATATAGAAAAGAGAGACACAAAAGTGTGAGGGAAAAATTGATTTAAGAGAATAAATATTTTATATGTAGTTTCATTAGTCATTTTGATTTACTTTAGCTATGGAAAAAATGATTTTAGATTATAAATATCTTGCCCCAAATCAAGAATATGTAGTTTCATTAGTCATTTTGATTTACTTTAGATATGGAAAAATGATTTTAGAGTATAAATATCTTGCCCCAAATCAAGAATATGTAGTTTCATTAGTCATTTTGATTTTAACTATTATTTATAACCTCAAATCATCATCATCATCGTACGCAGCATATGTCACCTAAAGATAGGGTCTGAGGAGGGTAAAATGAAGACAAGTCTTACCTCTACTCTGTAGGAATAAAGAGGCTGCTCCTAGTGAGACCCTCGGCTCATGATGCCTGACTAACCGTCAACCCAACGATTTTAACGTTATTTTCACAAAAATAAATAAAATAACGTTAAAACTAGTGCAATTTTAGTTTTGCTCATCGAAGGTCCACACATATATATGCGCGCTCTGCAAACGTGACGTTTATAACCTCACATACTAACCAAAAAGACCTACATAGATTACATACACACCAATTTGATACTTGATACTGCAAACCGTAAACCAAACCGATTTGTGATAATACACATCAACATTGTGTTTTTCTAACAGTAATGTGTAACCTGGTTTAAATTTTAATTATACTAATGAACATACAATCCTGGTTTAAATTTTAATTATACTAATGAACATACAATCCTTATGTTGATCAATGACGATGACAAATTACAAAACATAAAAGTAACCAAAGAACATAGCTTTTGTTCATGAACAAAATCTGACCAAAATCAAAATGTCACAAAGTTGTGAGATTGTCTCTCAAGGTCTTGAATCCTGATACAAGAATACTTGTTCAAGTATAACAACATTAAACTTCACTTGTTATTCTCGTTACAAAAGTGAAATAATACGCGTTCTAGCCTTTATTTTCTCATACGCGATGCAAGTATCACGTTACACGACTAATCAAAGAGAACTATTCTTACTTACTTACTGATCCCTTTAACCTTCCTTGTGTGACCACAAAATAACTTCTAACTGCAAGTACAACTACCCAAGTGGTTGCAGTTATTTTTTCTTTTATCATTAAAAGTAAAGCGGAACTTAAAACCGTCTTCAAGATTTGAGCCTGCAATCCCTTAAAAAACCCAAATAATCCTTCTTGTTTCCAAATAGAATCAACAACACCAATTAATGTTTTTTGGGATTTCTTTTTATTTTCTTTTATTTCATCATCGCTTGAGTCGGCAGCCTGAATCATGACCTTGCACCTGCATAACAATTGATATAATTATTTTTAAAAAATTTGACAATATTTTTAATTTTGTTTAACAAAGAGAAGTATAATATTATAATTTACGAACCTGATAGCGGGATACGTAAGAACGGTTGCAATACTTTTAGATATTGCACCCAACAAAAAGGCGGAAAAGGCAGAAAGTGATTCAGGTGAATTTCCGTTTTCTGCTTTTTTTAGTTTTCCTTCTAAAAGTTTTTGCTTCAGTTGATCAAAAACTGTGTACTGCATAAATACATTAAAAACAGGTCATCATTACTTATATTTTAGCAAAAACAGGTCAATTTGAGTTAAAAGTCAGTTAAAACAGGTCAATTCAAGTTGTATTTTAGTAAAAACAGGTCAAAATGGGTAAAATTTAAAAACGTATCTTATAAGGAAATAACCAGGTTGAATTAAAATTGCCTCAACCTAAATTGTTTTATCTAAAATGTTTGATCATAATATTAGTATCTGTAATCCTAATAAAACATCATGCATAAAAAAACCTTAACAATGGGGATCAATAACAATGTCCAAATACAGGTTGAGGATAGTGTTATTTTAAGGCATGACGCAACACTAACGGGTCAAACGGGTCATATTAAAAAAGTAAACTAAAACGGAAAAGGGTTGAAACCTAAAATATATCTCGTGACATCATCAAGTGTTTATTTACCTCCTAAATTAATTAACTAGAAGTAACTGCAGTACTAATGTAATAATACTTTTAATTATCATATCTAATATATTATATTGCAAAGTAATATTATTTAAAAAAGGACAACACATGTTAACAGGTCAACCCAACCTGGCAACCTGTTTAAACCAGTTTAAACACTTTTACCCGTTACCCGATCAATTATGAAAAAATAAATAATGTACCTGAATTGCAGGGTTGGAAGTTAAAAGTAAAGATATACCAAGTCCATCAAATACTTCACTCCAACTACCTTCTGTAAGCATTGACCAAAGTCCTTTCGATCTCCCAAACGCGCTTGTTTGCATACGCGATGATGCTGTATCCAGAGGCTATAACATAATATTATTAAATAACAATTAGATAACTAAATGGAGTAACCAAACACTAAATGTCATAGATTTAAGTATCTACAAGTATAACTTGAAGCGCAAATAGCAAAAATTAAAATTAAAAATTAAAATTTTTTTTTTAAAGTTACTAATTTTTAACCTGAGTTATGATGGCAGTACAGGCTCCAGCAGAAGCAGCAAGAATTAAGTTTGCTTTTGTTCCAATTGATTTTGTACCGTATTTTACCTGATACAATCTTTTAAAATAACTATATCCATAAAAATAGACAAATTGTGCAATAAATGATTGCAAATTCTTTGTTCCGAGGCCTTGATATAGTGATGCAATTTGACCCGTTGAAACAGCTTCCCATAACACATCTGATAGTTTCCTGCATGACTCGCACAAGAACTTTGTTAGACTCGAATTTCAATTTTAATAAAATACCAACAAATAGCTTAATTTTGACTTATTGGTATATCATATTATCATCACAAGTATGAACATCAAATACACAAAGATAATGGGTATTTTAGGTGCAAAATATCATCTTCCCTTTGTTACAAGGAGAAGATGGTTTATTAAAACTAAAATGAAAATGGATTGTTAAGATAACTAACAAGCATTATAAAATTATTAACTTGAATCAAGTGTTGAAGTCAAATCAGTGGGCAGTCTAAACCGATTATGATTTCGTGATTATTTAGGGTCAAATTAATCAGATTTTAGGACAACAGTGAGCAGTAGCTGCAAGAAAACTGATTATTGTGATAAATGTAAACTTACTTAACAATCCCTAATTAAAATCACATAACTGGTTATTTGATTGTAATTCTGATTTTCAAGTAATCATAGTTTCAAAAACCACATCCAAACATCTTCTAAATCATATCTAGAAAGTGGAACATATACCAGAGTCTTAATATAGGTACTGATGAACACTTTGAAACCCAAAATTGATATAAACATATGTTCAATTGTTCGTTCCTAAATACTTATTCAATAATCAGTTTTTTGCAGCTAAAATTGATATAAACATTTACATATATAAAATACAAACTTATAAACAACAACAGATGATGTGATTCATAGTGAACAAACAGAGTTCTAACAGATCACGAAAACCCACATGAACAATCAATCAATCTCGGTACTACAATAATCAAATCACTTGAAAAACACATGATAGTAAACGAAATCAGTGACAGGAAAACCTGTATTTCTGCCGACCATGAGAACGAACTTCTGCCTGATACTTGGCTTTACACGTATCAAGAGGGTACAAAATCGTTGTGCTCAAAATAGCTCCAATTGCTCCTGAAGTTGCCTCTGAAATTGATTCCAGATCGATCGAAGACATCGTTTTGATCACAATCTCCTTCTATTGCATGCAAATAATTTAAGTATCGAATGAAAAGCAGGATGAAGATGACGACGCGATCAGTCAAATCAAAAGATTGGGGAAGTCAAAAAGAGTTGATGGGGTTTTGCAATTTGCATTGGTAGTATATTCAGTCGGTAGGCGAATTTTGACAAGATGAACACATTTAAAACAAGGGTCGATAGGGACGGGATCATGGATCAAGATTGAAGATAGTATTTTCTTGGGAATACCAAACGGGTCAAACCATGTGTTGTTTAACACTATGTTGTAGTTGTAGTTGTAGTTGTAGTTGTAGATGTATTTTTTTTAAGTGTCTATTATTATTTCAGAATCACTAGTCAAGCAAGATGATTCACTACACTAAGTATAAAAATTACCCAAATATACTAGGATCCTCTAGAATAAAAACAAGCAATATTACAAAGAAAATCTACACCAATCCTTTCATGGGAGTGGCAAACTAGAGGATCTATTAACCACCCATATGAAGCTCGCGGCTTTGATTTCCTCAAAGTTTCGCGGGATTGATGGACGTTTGTTGAACACCATATCGTTCGAGCAATACAAATGCACCATAGAGGTGTTAGGATAATTGCATTAACCACTTCACGTTTTTCATTCCTTGTGTGGGTATGAGATTGTAGCTCTAGTAGATCATGCAAGGAGAATGCAAAGATCGATTGTATATCACACCAACTGCTACTGTCAGACCACCATGGATACATAACACGAAGCGAATAGGTGCAAGGCAGATTCTTGATATTCATTGCAGAGCGGACATAGACCGCCAGGATTGAAAGTCAAACCTCTTTTTTCTAAAGCATCAATAATAGGAATTTGGCCTAACTATGCACGTCATGCGAAAATGTTTACCTTCAAGGGGACCAATTTAGACCAGAGCATAGTGAATTCATTCTCTTGATCTCTGCTTTTGATACACAAGTGCCTAAATGACTTCACATTGGAAGACTTGTCCCTATCACCAAGCCATCTCCATCTATCCGTTGTATCATTCCCCTCGGTTTGTGCAAGAAGGTTGAGGCACTGTTGCAGTTCGTCAATCTCTAAAGGGGTAGCCGGAGATCGTGTCCATTTCCAATAAAGCACCGGTCCTTCCTTATTGAAACTTAACCTCTCATTCATTGTGTTGCGCTTGTATATATCCAAGGCATAAATAGAGGGGAATTTATGACAACGAAGAGCATCAGTAATCCACGTATCCCGCCATAAAAGTATTTCTCCCCACCACCGAGTTCTCTCTTAATTAAAATGAATAAGTGAATGTTAAGACACGTCAAAGTTGATTCCACCATGGTGATATTTTTTCAGGTCCAGTAATGATGTTCCCGCAAGGCAAAAAAGAATAGCATCTAGGGGTCAGATGAATCGCGTCCACTATCCTTCGCCACAGCTTTTTTGGTTTCGTCTTGTACCTCCACCCCACGTAGCTAATAAGCTAAGATTCATATCTTTTAGCCGACCAATTCCCAACATGCCTTCAGTTTTACCAGTCGTTACCACGTCCCATCTCACCCGATGAATCTTTGCCTTCTCTTTGTTACCGGCCCACAAAAACGCCCCTTGATTTTTCCAACTCATCAAACACCTTTGTTGGAACTTTAAATAAGGAGAAAAAGTGTGACATCCGCGAAATTCAGGTCAGATTCCGATTCAACTATACGTACTTTTATACGTATTATCATCGCATACTTAAACCTTATACTGGAATACATACGTATATGATTAAACTCAATCGATTAATTCCCGGTTTCGCGAACGGATAAACAAAACATTACGTAACCAACACCGAACTGGAGATAACAATTAACGAACAGAAATCGCGAACTAAAATATTAACGAACCGAACAAACGCGCCTACGATTATAACCGAGTGATACCGCGACTCCTCGAACCAAACCGATTAACCCTCGATGGTCGACGAACCCACCCGACGACATGCATGAGAACCATGCAGGCATAAACCGACGTCGACCACCTCATTTTAATCCTCTCGGCCGAAACCATGGATCCTCTCGATCCCGCGTACCCTCTCGATCGTAATCATAAACCTCTCGACGCACCATCACCTTCTCGATCACCATGCAACAAACCTCTCGGCCATTGCCGAGAGGATACATTCTCTCGATCTCATTGATCCTCTCGACGCCATGGATCACATGCATCCTCTCAATGGTATAAACCAACCTCTCGATGATGATGATGATATAGCATCCCCTCGACAACACAAGCAACCTCTCGATGCCACCCTCTTGACAACTCACAAAAGCATAAGTCTCAAAACAACACACCATCTTCTCGGTACTTAATTCCATCCTCTCGGTCCAATTAACCAAACTCCACTAACCAACATTCCACCCTCTCGGCACCCAATTGAACAAATCCCACTATCACCAAACAACCTCTCGACCGAATTCATGGCCTCTCGGCCACTCTCTCAATCCCTCGACCAAATGAGCCACAAAAGTCCACATTATCCTATTTAACAATTAGCAAAACCATACTTGCAATCTAGATTTCCCTTATCCACAATTCACCTTATTTAAATCAACAACTTTCATCAACTTCATTTCTTTTTCTACCCAAATTCGACAGCAGCATCACCATCATAATTCTCTGCTTTTATTTCATCCATTCTCTGAATATCAACATCAAACAAACTCATTTGAATCATAAGAAGAGCTACATTGGAGTTTTGGTCGCGTATTGAAGAATCTCGCCTTCTCCCGACAAACCGTACGTAAGGAATCTCGTGTTA
>WOUH02000009.1:5451636-5464660 GCA_009936405.2 Stevia rebaudiana
CAGAAACACAAACGCTATGCATAGATGAAATATCCTATGGATTGAATTTTCATTTTAGTATTTACGCGTTACAAATATTAGAATATCTTGGGTGTCACTATAGATTGAACCCAAGTTATCCATTTTTAATACTTGTAGGTAGATACCCATGCATTTCCAAATCTAAATTCCACTTGACACAATATTTTACTAGCATAGATTTAATCCTTCAAAGAATATGTCGAAGCTCAAGTCCAAAGCTTATTGAAGCGGCTAAACTTCATATTCTTATATGTAGTTTATTGCTTTTGCACCTACACCACAATTTTTCAATGAATTATTAAGAAATTAAGATTCAACCAATTTTATCTTGCGAGTTATTAAACATACAGGATGTTTCATGAAATAGTCAAAGATAAAGGACAAATTTAAAATCACGAATAAATGTAATGGACGAAAACTGTATTTTACTCCATATTCAATGAATTCAAGCTATTAAGCCATTCAAATAATATGTCAGACCCGTATAACTAAAGGATAATATACCGTAAGAAAACATGTATGGGTGTGCAAAAAACCCGTATATAGTGAGGTAACTATATATATATATATATATATATACTATTTACTAGGTTGCAAACCCATGTAGGGGTGTGCAAAAAACCAAATTAACCAATTTGTAACCACTATAGCCAAAAATCCGAACCGCAAAACCGAACTGTAATAAAAATCGATGGTTCGGTTAATTGTCTTGCGAATCGGTTTTTGTATCCATGTTTCTAAAACCGCCATAACCTAATCAACATAACTATATATGATTACAAGAGAAAGCAAGAGTGCAGAGATATATCATAAATTAGGTTTATATGTCCACCAAACCTATTTTCATTTGTAAGATTTTGGTTACGATTTGGGATTAAAACTGAATCAAACCGAACCCTGCACATCCTAGACCCATATATTATACGAGGTTATCTAATACAAAATACATAATTTTACACCGTTCACAAAAATCTATACGGTGACTACAAAATTTTACATAAATGAAATGTTTTTAATACGTACGAGAATACAAAATTAACACACACTTGCAATTTATATATTTTACACAACATTTGTTCAGTTTGTAACTTTACCATCTTTATATATTTATTTAAGTGTAGTTAATCATCTTGTTTCATATACAAATACTTTGACTTAATTTATGACTCATAATATACCAAATAGACCAATAACAAACATAAGTTTCATAATAAAAACATAGGGTGATGTTATGCTAAGGATGATCCTTATAGTAAGTAGTAAGTAGCGACATTGAAACCGTCTCGGAAACATCTAAAGCTAAACCCTAAAATCTAAACCCAAAAGCTAAAACCTTAAAGGCTAAGATTAAAGGGTTTGATGAGATGGTCCTAACGCCGGTGAAATGAGTTAAATCGGAATTCGTTTGAGTCAATTATGATAAATTAAAATCCTTCTTACCCTTCCTACCGTAAGAATCTTTCCTATTTGATCCTGACCCTAAAAGCATATAACATGGATCATGTTTCACGATAAAAGTTGAAGTGTTAGATACATAAATTAAGTTACAATGTTGCAAAATAGTTCAACAGTTCTATGACAATAACTTATGGGTTATGATATAAGTAGAACATTGATTGGAAAATTTTTAAATATAGAATGTTTTAAATTTTGTTCATTTGTGATTTAAAAGAAAAAAGATTATATGATTTTTATAATTTAAGATAAAAAAAAAACATTTTTAAATTTAAACTTTAAACTGATAAGTAAGATAGATATCTAATTAAATAAATAATAAACTTAATTGATTTTTAAAATTTATTTTATTTTAGATAAAAGGAAAAAGAAAAAAAAAATCTAATAATAATTGTAGTATATTTTTTGGAATCATTCATTATAACTAGATTTTTTAATAATTTCATACCAACTATAAACGCTAGAGATTGAGATAATTTGAAATTTTTTTGGGTATATGGTTTGTAATTTATTGTTTTATTATCTCTACATCCTTGGGATAATTAATGATTGCCCCTAACGATTAGGTTCTCTCTCTATATATGTATATATTCAATCAAGAAACTTGAAGTTCATAAAAATTATACACAACAATCATCCGATCACATTGACTTTAAGTGGCTCATCTTGCAATCGTCACCAAAGTTATTGTCAACCGTTAAAGAATCATACTTCCAATTAAACATGAGGCAGTTGTTGGGGTTTGTATATGCTTCAGAGTGTGAAAAGACAATATCACCTTTTTAGTATTTTTTTTACATTTAATGTTTCCCGCTTAACATATATTTCACAATCGAGTTTCATTGAAACGAAACTTGTGTTATTAATAAAATTGTTTTGTATAATCACTAACTATCCCTTGGATGTAAAGATGAAGAAACAACAAATAACAAACCAAAGATGCAACATGTTAAAACCTACATACTATGTTAAACTTCTTTTTTTTTTTTTTTTCATATAACACAAAACCTTAGACTTTTTTAAATCTTTATAGCAACTCCAAAAGTAACAATACCATGATTTCAAAATATATACAACATGAATGAAATCATCATTCAACATGTTATGTTACCAACGACATATACCAGGAGCCTCTGTTCTCAATATGGATATCATCTTTTCATACTCAGAAGCATACACAAACCCCCACAACTGCATACATTCAAACAGATCGAATTATATATGTTAATATGGGTGATCAAAGTTATGAAGGTAACCATTTTGACCCGTGTCAAAAATAGGTAATTTCTTCAAGCATTATAACATACTTTCCTAATTGGGATTTGATCAAGGTTTAAGTGTGTTTTTGCTTTCCAGTTGTGTTAAAAAAAACAAATTCGTTACTGATACATCTTCAGATTGTTTTAAAAAATATGGCTTTTGCATACATCAAACTTGTATTTGGACAAAGTTTTTGCTAATTAAATTCGGAATTTTCCAAACTATTTGTAATTACAATTACAATGTGTGTGCTTGTGTGTGTGTGAGAGAGAGAGAGAGAGAGAGAGAGAGAGTATGCGTACCTCAATTTCCTTCACTTCAAAATCTTGCGTCTGTGACAAACAGGAGTTACCATAGGTTTCCGAGGCCAAACTTGACCCGGTTAATCTAGAAAGGAAAAGGTAAATAGTAAATCACCAAATAGTTGAGAAAATCATGTTCTCAAAATAAAATAAAATAAAAAAAGATAGATAGACTCTTACAAGTCATTATCAAGATATAATGCAAAGTGATTCCCCCCACCAAGTGCTAAATACTCAGTTGAACACAATGTGTAATAGCGATTAACACCTACTCAATCATACCAGAAAAAATAATAAACATACGTGAAATTACTCTAAATTGCGTGAAGGAAACAGCAGAAAAATATATATAAACAGGTGAAATCTGCTTTAAAATGGCATGACGAAAAGTGGTGTTTAGAAAGTTATGAAAAAACAAGTGAAGTATGCAAAAAGTCAGTTTAAACTATATTAAACATTCATATATTGTGTGCAACTAAACAATTTATTAATTAATCAAACACTAGAATTCACCCACACTTGCCCCATTAATATCATCAAAGAACTTATCATTTTAGACCTTCAAGTTTTCACTAATTTCATCATTTATGAACAAAGAAACAAGTGCCCTCTACAATGCACTAATGATTTCCATTAAACAAACGTAAAATTGTAAGAATATTACTAAAAAACTAATTAATCCTAGTGAGTTGATTTGGGTCATCTTTTATCTTATTATCTATATCATATTAAATGGGTTAAACTATAAGATTTACCAAACCAGTTTAAATAGGTAGAGTGAGTGAAAGTCATAAAAATGTAATCAAATGACACAACCATCTAATCATTTTGATGAAAAAAATTTAGATTATTGCAAATATATATTTAACACATTGGTTATATAAAGTTAAAAAAAAATGTTTTCAGGTTAGCTCAACAAGACCCAACCTGCAGCCCTGCACTATGAAAACTATTTATTCTGACCCAAGTTTGATTTTACCGGTTTCTCGACCCGCCCGTTTTGCCACCATGATTATCAAGGAACATTTGTATGAGAAAGAATTGTAGTACCTGTTGGACGATATATAACAGGACAACCAGGTGTATTTGTAAAAACAAATGTATTATTTGATCCCTGTAAAGTATTCAGCATCAAGTGAAAAAGAGATAAAAGAGAAGTTGATCAATATATATTTATGAAAAAACATCTCAAATAATCATACCTGATATCTTTTCTTGGTTGATGGTTTCAAGGGTGCCTCAACTAAACCACCAAACACTGCACCGTTACGGTCTCCAACAACCTGAAATTTGTTAATTAAGTTCCAGTTTAAAGATTAACCAACATTTAACATATGCATAATACATTAAATCGATACATTTTTGTGCGGGTCAAATGGGTCATGTTTTGTACGTGGACGGGTTAGGTTGGGTTGACCAAAATTACATTTAGTCGATAATCTTTACAAAATTAATAAATATTTAGTGTGTCAACTGTCAAATATGATCACCCAAAAAAATATATATTATATTTAAAAATTAGCATGTGCACAGCTAGAGGTGGATAATGGGCACGTGTGACTAGTCAAATGGGTCATTTTTTGTATGGAGACGGGTCAGGTTGGGTTTACATAAATACATTTAGTCAATAATCGTTGAACATTTAATAAACAATTAGCACGCCAAATATGATTACAAACGATATATATTACTTCAATTCGAATCTAGTTTTTTTATGAATTTAAGAATGCAGTCAAAATGCACTTTGGGCGACTTACAACCCAATTTACCCATTAAAGGGAATTAACCCATTCATATGTAAACGGGTCGAATTTTGACTTACCAGCAAACTCAACCCAGAGCAAAGATTGCTTCTTCTATACAAAGTTGACAAAGATATACCATGCCTCCATGTACTAAATAAAAATAAAAAAATTAACAAAAAATAAAAAAATAAAATAAAATAAATAAATTGTTTCAAAGAATCAGAAAATTCAATTCAACTGATGTACCTGTAAAGCAAGACCCATTTCTTTCCTTGACTCAAAACCGGGAGTGCAACATAAAGAGCTGCGCGTGTGTCTTCAGTCATAAGTTGTGAAGGTTCTGACATATTTGGAAGTTTAGGCGCGTTCAGATTTTGTTCAACAACCGCCTCATTTGCCCCAAATTGAGAACCCGTTTCATGTCCATTATCATCTTTTGATTCAGTATTTACTTTCCCAGATGAATGGTACCGATATCCACTACCAAATCTAGCAGCTTGTGAAAGAGCTTTGCCAATTGACTGTTTACCCCTTGAGAAAATACCTCTTTTTCCACTATTTTCTTTTACTAAAACGTTTGCAGACGATGAATCGTTTTTGTTGGCAGCCATTGATTCATTCTCATTCCAGTTTGCATAATCTGACCCATTTTCTGATCTTCCTGGAGATAAAAAGGAATAAAGAAATGCAGTAAAAGAAGATGTATCTGGACCATCTTCTAACACTGGTACATCATCTTCTTGAATACATTGTTGTGTGTTTCTTCTTGGTTCATTACTAGCATTTCCCTAACAGAAGCAAATACAGAATCGATCATGTTTGTGAGCTAATTTAGGTTTTTTAGTTTTACAGAAGTTTATATAATTTTATAAAGATTTTGTGATTGTTGTCTTGTTGAATTCCATTAGTCCATTACTAAACCCTAATCCTAAAGCTGTATTAATTCATGTTAATGAACAATTGCTGTAAAATTTCACATACAGTAAAAACAAGAACAAACAGAATAATCCTAAGATCAAAGAATTCCTAATGAATCAGGAAAATAAGAAACAATGAACGTACGAATAGGGCTTCAAATTGACGATTAAAAACTAAATTCTCCGTGATCGAATCGACTAGATTATAGACAGAAAGTAATACAACCTCTAACATCCCCAAAATAGAAAAAGAACAAACGACTTACAGAAGTCGATGAGGATTTATCAGAAATCGGATTAAGAATAACGGTGGTAAGATCAGATACGAAATGGGCCGCTTTACTCCTGATTGATGCTGTCGAACGTTGACGTTCTTGTTGCTGTTGTTGTCTATCCAGTTTCATTGTTTGTTGTTGCAAGGGTTGCAATCAAGAACTATGTGAGCAGTATTTACGGCTACTTGTGTTGAAATTGAATTTGAATCACCATTTTTCAAAAGAGTTAATTAGATAGAAAGATGATGAAGATGAAGAAGAAATCAGTGGATAATTGGGTGTTGTAGCTGGTGGAGTTGGTCGCGATGAGTAAGTTGTAAGGAAGAAGAAATCGGTCTTCCCTTTTTAAAATGGGTTATCCGGCCCAAAAGAATCCGAACGAATGTGAGTATAACAAAGGTCAAGGGTTACAATGCTACATGACATTACGGATTTTTTTTATTTTTATTTTTATTTTTTCTTTTTGTCAAAACTCATCATTTATGTGCAAGGTTTTTATAGTTTTATGGACTTTTAATTATCTATTATTTATTGTACATCTTTAATAAATGAGTAACAATAATGTCAAATGTCAATATCATAATTATTTAAATTTTTATTTATTTTTTATTTTATCTTAAATTATAAAATAAATTTGAATTTCAGATCATGTTAACACCACAATTTTGAATTTTTTATTTTTATTTTATCTTAAATTCTAAAATAAATTTATATTTTAAAATCAATTAAGTTTGTTATTATCTGTTAAGTATTCATCATAAATTTTTATAAGAGTAAATTGCAGTTTTTATCCCTGGTATTTGCAATGCTTAACGGTTTCAATCCACCATTAAAATAATTCGTTTCTAACATTTCAAGTCCTAATAATTTCGTCTTTTTTTTTAATTTTAGTGTTTATTGTGTAATCCCGTGTAATACACGGGTTTTTAAGCTAGTAGAATTATGATGAAATGAGTAATGTATTATTCGGTGTGCACGAAATGTTTATTAAGGTGTGTTCTCCAGATCGAACTACACAATCAAAAAGGTCACCGACTGGGTGAACGCGCTATGATTCTTCAATGAATAATTGAATATGAATGTTAAGGCAACAGCCTTTTGAGTTTTGATCATTCTATTTTTAAAGAAAATATATTTTTTCATCCCAATAAATCTGTATATATATATACTGTATAATAAAAAAAGCTTTATGAGAGACACATGTTACTTTGTGGTGATCTCCTTCATTTTTTCCCTCCTCTCTCTCATATTAAATTTGTAACGTTTATTTATTAACTTTTTATTTTAACAACTAAAAATAGAACCATTTATAAATTAATTAAAAAACAAAATTGATTTACAAACTTGTAAATACTACAATATGAAAAGTTTGAACATTAAATACATAAACACACATATAATCCAATCTTATTTTTCATTTATAGATTCATGTTAGTTGTTTGAGGTCACTTTGTCACAATTTTATAAAGTTAAAATTTATTATTTCTTGCTTCTCATATTTTATCTTTCATATCTATGTGACTATTTATTTTTCATGTAATATATAAATATTTCATTATTTAACTTTTTAATATTTAATTTTTTTTATTAAACATGTGTAATACACATGTTCTAACCTAAAATACTAATATACTCAATATTTATTTTTCGTCACGCTGTCAGTGGTTCGCTGAGTAGAAGACTGATATATTTTTTATAGCGAGGCTCGGTGACCTCATAGTGTGGTATTAAAATAAAAAAGATGAGCATGGTGTATTGCCGGCTACATTTTTTTTATTATTTTCTTTCTGGCTTTACCACTCTCCTACATATATTTACATGGACTTCCTATTGTCTGCCTCTTAAATCCATCTTGCTCAAATTATTGATTCAAAATTATATATATATTATATTTATTTAAATAAATATGAGTGAAATATATAATCGACGTACATATACTTGTAGTTTCTCTTTTCAACAACGTATAAATATTTATAAGTTCCAATACATGCATATCTATGTTTTGATAACGTGTTTTTTACGATAGTTGTGACGTGAATTTTTTTCATGTTTCTTTTTTCTAATATTAAGTTTTGATTATTAGTTTATTACCAGGCTATTTGGTAGAGGCTTATGTCTCTTAGAAAGGAGGTCAAGGGTTCACTCATTGCTAGATGCATTTGGTGTAATAAATTTGCTGTTAAAAAAAAATATTTATTACCAGGCCCTCTCGCACAACACACGGGTTTAAATCACACTTGCAACTTGCATATAAGTTTTATCAAAGTTCCCACCGCAAATTAAGCGCGGGTTTCGGTTAATCGTTACCCTAAAAAACCTCCATGCCAGTGTCCCTTCGCCCTGGGACCATAAGCAATCTGATTCGATATGTGGACATCCTAACGTAATTCAGGTTCTAAGAAAAACATAAGAGCAAAGGAAGAGAATAATATCTCATAGACCAAATATAATGTCTTACGAAGAAATTTAAGACCATTATTGCGGTTAAAAGGCAAAAAAATAGTAGTCAAAATATTATAATAATACACGTGGCATGAGCTTATAGTTGGATGCTAATGAATTCTAAACTAGGTATCAGACCCATAAAAGAACTGTAATTTGAATATCTAGTGCATAATTCATGATATCGTATAACCGAATTTGTACTTATGGCATACCAGACCTGTATACTCTTATAAGCTACAAATAATCAATAAGAGTATTTGGAATTGGAGGTTGCCTTGTTAAAGAATAAAAAGTTGGATTCTATTATGGGTAAGAAAGTTACACTAGTAAATAGGTTTGTCTTTTAGAGTGAGACGTCATGGGTTCAATTCCTAACAAAAGAGTATTCGTGTGTAATTTAGGAGTACCAGTAGGATATATTGATTGTTCAAGAAAAAAAGTAAATAGGTTAAGACTATGTGGTATGTCTGTGAGTGGGGCGTTTTGGCCGCCACTCACACCCCTTTGACGCCCCAACACCGCCCCGCCCCTCCTTTTCACCGGCGTTAGTGACGACGCCGTCAATCAACCCACGGCGTGTTTGAAATAAAAATCCGACCATTGGGGGGCAAAAAACGATCGTTGGACCACTTTTTTTTAAAAAAAAAATACTTTTTCATTTTATATAAATACCACACTTCACTCTTTCAATATTCTCACCCCAACTCTTTCTCCCATCTTTATTTTTATTAAACTTTTACCAGATTTTATAAAATTTCACCCCACAATGGATCCCAATCAAAACACTCATACGAACCGAAACCGTAATCAACGTCCGGTGAACCCCAACCTCGTACGAGACCCCTCTTTTTTTCTTCAACGCAAACCAACCAAACCGCCAATTTTACGATCCAAACAACGTTTATCGTCCGCTACCACCGTCTCAACAATATAGTCAACAACCATTATATACGTTCGGTGGTGATTTCGGTGGTAGCCAACATGGTTTTGGCGACTATGGGTATAGTCAACAAGGTTTTGGTGAATTCCAAGTTTTTTATGACAGTCAAGAGGAGGCGGTTACCGATACACAAGTCGAACCCCAACCCGAACCCCAACGAAAAGTACGCAAACACAAAAAAAAAAAAAAACAAGACGAGGCTTCGGGTTCGGCTTCGGGTTCTCAACAACCGACGGGTCGAACCAAACAACAACCATGGACCGCCGATGAGACGTTAGCCTTCGCTGAGGCTTGGGTTTTCGACTCCGAAAACTCCATCGTTGGTAAAAATTTATGTTTTTTTTTAATACTCAACTTACTTTTATTACTTTTATTTTATCGCGTTAAAATTATTATTTTTTTTTTTAGGCAACAGCCAAAAAGGAACGGAGTTTTGGAAACAACTACGAGCGAAGTTTTTTAAAACGATGAATCGTGGTAAATACCGTACGTACGACATTATCTCTAGCAAGTGGGGTGGCCTTAATCGAAAGGTCCTAAAATTCAATGGTATTTATTAACAAAAACAACAAACCCGACGAAGCGGCTAAAGTGATGACATGGTCATGGAAGAGGCACGGGAGTGGTACCAAATCGATCAAGGTGCGGAGTTTTCTTACAAGCGCGCTTGGGAACTGTTGAAAAAAATGTCCCAAGTGGAATGAGATCTACGTACTCCAAATGCCTTCATCGAAGCGGAGCAAAACGTCGGAATCAAGCAACCCCGGCAGTGCTAGCGCATCGGATGCTCGATTTGAGTTTAACCTCAACGATTCCAATGACGAAGACGAGGAGCCGGCCCAACCGACCAGGAGAGATCGGGCCAAGGCGGAACGAGCCAAGGAACGGGTCAAGGGAAAACTGGCATCTTTTTCAAATCCGCAACCTCAACAAGTTAGCAACCCGATGGACAACTTATGCGAGACGTTTCAAGAGTTTAGCAGTGTAAAAAAAGACCGTTACAGACTAGACGAGTTGCAATTGTTATTCTCGAATACCGAACATTTAACCGGAATCGATCGGGAATTTGCCGAAAAAGAAAAGCAACGTATTAGGTACAAATATTTTCCCCCGGACAATTATTTTTTAGGACTTTTTTTTAAGAATGGTATGTTTTTTTAATTAATGTAATGTTTTTTTTTTAATCAATGTAATGTTTTTTTTTAGAATGTAACGTTTTTTTTTAGAATGTAATGCTTTTTTTTAGAATGTAACTTTTTTTTTTATTTTAGTTTAACTCTTTTTATTTTCTGTTACTTTTTTTTTAAATAATGTGACTTTTTTTTATAAAATGAAATTATAAAAAAAATGAATTATCAATCATCACTCAAGCCTCACTCAAGCCCATGCATTTCCACCCTTCCACTCACCCACTTTTCCCACTCTCTCTCCTACGTGACATGTCACTCCAGTCCCACTCTAACCCGGTATACCGGATAGTCTAATGAAGAGATTTAGCCTTCGGTTTGCAAAAAAAGTTATATCTTATTCCCACCTGTTTGTTTTTGTTCGATTGATTAAGCAACATTTTTATGTGCATTATTACTACTACTAAAAAGGAAAGGAAAAAAAAACAAAAGATGGAGTAAATTATCATAAAAGGTTGAAATCTTTTAGCTTAGAACCAATAATAATAATATATTAATGGCAACCAAGTGTATGTGAAAATGACTTTACCACACCCTTTTTGTTTTCTCTAGCAACAAAACAAAGTTTAATTTGTTGATTGGTAGTAAAAAGATAGACATGATTTGTGATGATGTGGATATTATTTGTAACTCCTTTTCTTTTAAATTTTAATTTTAATTTTAATTTATACGAGGCAGCATTTTTATACAATACAAAACCTGATGGATATGAAAACACTCCACATGCAACTATATATCTTGTTTGATTCAAGTCTTATTATTATCTCCATCGGGAGAGTAACACCCACATCCCATAGTTTCTTTATCTGTGCTTAATTATCTCAAACCTTGAATGTTGAAAGTTTGCAGTGTTCTGATTTAGATGGGAGAATCGGTTTCGTTTGGTAAGTATGAGAATGATGATGGAGTTTGTTGGTCCCCGAACAAGTACCTGGAGGAAGCAGGAAAGTGGTCAACACCTGGATCTGTGGCTCAAAAGAAGGCATTTTTTGAAGCTCATTACAAGAAAATTGCAGCCATGAAAGCAGAGGAGAATGATGGATCTGGATTATATTTACTTGAAGAAGAAGAAGAAGAAGAAGATAAGTCGGTTAATGTTAATGATGAAAGCTTCCATGTGTTAGAATCCCCAATCACCACCACCAATGGTGTTTTAGTCAACGATTCCCAAGTGGGAGATGTGTTGTTACCATCTCAATCTCCAACAACCACTGTTGCTGCCCAAATTGTGACACCCAAGGTTTGCATTCTGCTGCTTTAAAACATATAATATAAGCAATTGTAATTATAAACATGCAAGTGAAGACGTTTTTTTTATTAAATTGAATTTTGAGGCAATTGTGAAAAGAAACTAAGTTCATGAATGTCTCTTAAATTGTAAAATTTAAGTCAAATTAAAAATAAATATTTATTAATTAGTAACAAATATTCATACATTTGCCTAATTCAATTTCAAAATATTTAAAAAGAATTTTAGTGAAAGTTGAATGAGTGATTTAATTGGTTATAAAGATAAAGTTGTATCAACATGATTTTGTTTAACTGAGTTGGTTTTTAGGTAAATCCAAACAAAGTGGAGAAGGGAATGAAGAAAAAACCAGCAGCACTTAAATCGTCAGCGAGTAGAAAACCAAAAGAAACAACTTCAGCATCCTCATCCTCATTGAAGAAGAAGAAGGCAAGTGCACCATCACCATCATTGTCAACGAAGCCAGAAATAAGCAGCACAAGTGTTGACACAGCTTCATCAAGAAGACGATCTCTGTTCATGGAACAAATGGGCGATAAGGATATTGTGAAACGAGCCTTTAAGACATTTCAGAACCAATTACCCCCATCATATGATAAACAGGTGACATATATGTCGTTTACATTTGCTTAATTTACCTTTACTTTACTCATTCAATTCATTTATTCCACAGCAAAAAACTTCAACTTCAGTGACTTCTCAGAAAGAAAATGAAAGGTACGTGTTTAAGTTATCCTATAAAAGAATATATAATTAATCCCATTATATTATTAATTTACTGAAATTGTAGATCACGGAAACCAGTAGACAAAATCAATCCTCCTGCAACATGGAAATCTGGGTAACAAACAATACTATTACTAATCTAATCTATTGTGGTTTAACTTAAATAATAAATAATTGAAGAAATGTATCTATATATCCCGGGACAGGTCACTTAAAGATCAGGTGGGTGTGGATGAAAGACGGTTGAAAAGTAACGAAAGACGAAGACAGGTATTACCATTACAATATTATATTATATTATATTATATAATATCTTTTGGGAAACTATAGTGAACTTGTTTACAGTTTTTAAACAACTTGGAAGAAATGTCAAATGCTAGAGAGGCAGAAAGAAGTTCAAAATTGAAGGTATGTATACCGTATGTGTATGTATAATACGAGTGAATCATCTAATTAACCTTCTGGCTGGACATTCACATTTATTGTTTATATATATATATAT
>WOUH02000009.1:5482754-5504748 GCA_009936405.2 Stevia rebaudiana
TTTTGTGTAAGTATAAAATTTCATAAATATGGTACAAAGACAAACAACAATAAAATTTGGAAAGAAAACCATACAATGAATTGGATTTTTGGAAGTAACATGCCAAGCGTTTGCCAACCCGAGCTCCTCCTCGGGTGTCCATTTTTCGGGTCGGGCTTTAACCGCTACACCCCCCGTCTTCTTTTTGTGTTGGCATGAGGTTTTTCCCTTGCCTTTAGACGCTTCGGGTTGCGGTTCGGATTGCGTCTCGGGCACGAATTCTTCAGACTCCTGTTGGTATTCGGGTGTGTTGAGCATTTGGGTATAAAAACCCGGTTGAATATTCAACGGGTCAAAATAAGGTGGACGGTTTGGGTTATGATTAAATTGGTTGGGGTAAAATGGTTTTGGTTAAATTGGTTTTGGTTAAATGAGTTGTTTTGGTTTGGATCCATTTGAAGTTTTAAAAAAAATGAGAAGAAATGAGAAGAATGAGAGAGTTTGGTTGAGAAATTTTGTAAAAAATATAAAGGTTTATAGTGGTATTTATAATTGGAAAAAAAAAATTGATTTTCTTTTTTTTTTTAAGCTTGCAACGGTCAAATGGGGATGTGGGACCCACCACCAACGGCTAGAAAGCCAGCACCCATGCCCGTGGGCTATGCCACGCCGTGGCCTTCAACGCCCCCACCACGCCACCCTGTACCGGTGTTCCCCGGCGTTGCCGGTCCTTCCACGCCCACTTCAACGCCCATTACGGGCGGTCTTATAGCTGAAACACAGAAAGAAAAAAAAAAAAGTAATTATATAGTAAACAACAACAAAATTGTGGTTAAATATATTATATATATAAGTTTTTTAACAAGAAAAATAAAATCACTTTTGCTGGAATGCTTCATGGGTCAAAGGTATGATCAGCAAGAACAAAAAAGATACAAAACAAATATTGTCAACTAGATCCACTATAGTTAGGTTGATCGAGGTGGGAAGAAATCCGTAAATGGTTAATATGTTAGGTGTTACTTGTGCATTGTATATATATAAAGAGAGAACACGCCAATATTTTCTTTCCCGTACAACATGAGGAACATTCATCTAAATGTGTATTTTTTCTAATATATTACCCATAAATGAGGGTATCATTGTCTTAAAAGGAGCATTATGGTGACATCATGGTCATTAACCGGGGCCTAAAATGAGAATAGATATATATATTTTTTTCCTTCTTACATATACTTAGAAAACATATTTTTTTTTAATGTTTTTCAGTAGATTTATAACATGGTTATTGTTAAGTGTGAGTTGATAACTTCATCATTGCAAGTTTTAAAGATCAATGTATGTTATAATCAACTTAGATTTTTAATACATAGTGCAATGATTATCTAATTGTGGATGTCTTTTGGAAATTTGTTTACCCTTGAGGTTAATTTTATTCATTGAATAATGTCTTTCATGGCTACAATTTCAATTAAAGGTTCAAATTCGATCGGTCACTATCACTTTCGCGAAACTGAATCTAAGGTGTGCTCAATTCTACCACTTTTTAATTCAGACAACTATTAATGTTACTTGACTTTGAATCGATAACTCAATACCTATTGTGGTTCGAGATTTTGTTTCCCTAAACTTTGTCTGATTTTGCATTTTGCATAAACATATATGTAATTTTGCATACATCTTACTTAGGTTTCAGATTTGGTTTCAAGTACAAGTATGGTTAGTTTTTTAGAGTTTGGATTTTCAAATCATTGCACCTAATAGATGTAAACTTTGTTTATTTGAGTTAATTGATATATGGAATCAAAGTTGATCTTGAGTTTTATTTTTCATGCAACGGCATATGTCTAAACATCCTCATTAACATTTTACAGGTCCAACTTTATTAATCTCATCCAAATTATTATGGTTTTACATTTTTACCATCTGCTTGAACTCAGATGATGTTCTCACAATTACCCTATATGAACAATAATCAAATTGTATGATTTATGCATTAACTATGACCAGTTCTTTTGTAATGTTTAACTTCCTATATGAAGACTGTAATCACATTGTACATGTGATCCATCTTACTTAAATCTTAACCAGCATTAGGTGGTTTAAATCAATAGAGTTCTCATAGAAATGTTATTCGATTCAAAGATAATATATATTTTGTAAACAATGATACAGTGATTAACTCTATAAAAAAATTATTTTATACCAATACCCATATTTTCCAACATGTATAAAACAGTTTCAATGTTCAAAATTTCTATTTCAACATTATCTTTGAGTTTTCCAGCTGAAATGAATAATCTCCATAGTTTCAACCTAGCTTAAAGCATTGCACAGATCAATTATTTAAAAATAAAAAAAATACTCCTGGAAATAATAATTTTTTAAAAAAAATACTACAAAATAAATCATAAATATTTAAACCTTGTTAACAGACGAAAAATGTCAACGATCTAAATCATACCAGCAATTCTTGATTGTGCTCTCTTAAGCACCACAACACCTTTATAACAAAATAAATGATGCGTGTTAGCGGGACATCATTTAAATCATATTCAAATTAATACGTTTAAAAATCATATTAAATAACTGATGAAAATGTACCGTTTATATCGCTTTTTAGATCCACAAGGGCAAAGTGCATTTCTGCTTATTTGTCCACTTTTAGCCATACTAGAGTTAGCAATGTCCATTGGTGTTGATCCCACTATCTTTTGAACCTAAAAAAAGATAATCATAAATACAACAATTTTATACTGTTTCACCATTAGCTTATAAAACATTGTTAATAAATTAAGCTTCTTGATGAAAGTCTGTTACACTGTTTCACCAATCAGTTTAGTTCAATTCTAATCTAATACCTTTCTAATAAAATATTATATTAGCCTTTTCATAGTTAGCCCTAAATGTTGTATCTAAATTGTTGGTTTCTAATTTTTTCTTCACTGTTTCTCTAAATTTATATGAGATTTATGTATAGAGAGGTCAAAAGATAAAACCAGGGCACAGCCCTTATGGATTACTAATTTTATATTTATATTCAGAAATTAAAAAAAAAATTATATCACATTTTAATTAAAGAAAAACCCCATCTAAACCAATTTGTTAAAATTAAATGAAAAAAGTAGAGAGATAAAAAAACCAGGCTTTATACCAACATAGCTAGCTAATAGCTAACCTAAAATCATGAATTTTATTATGGATTCAAATTGTATACATATGCATATACATGTATATATAAGCAATTGTGAGTATATTCATCAAGTATGTTTCAACAACATAAAACACAAAAAGTCAAACCAAAATGAAAGTCAAAACAATTGAGTAATACCTCAGCTAAACTCTTTGGCAAAGGTTTTCCTTCTTCCTTCAACTTTTCAATTTTCTTTTGAGCTTCTTTAGCCCAAGTGAATTTTGCTAAAGTGAATTCAACATCAGATATCGTGCATTTGCATAGTTTTGCTGCTTCTTGCTTTTGATTAGGTTGAATATTCTACAGTTATTGTATATTGACACTCGTATCAGTCAGACATTCGAACTTAAACGATAGTTTAGTCAAAATTAATTCTTAAAGTACTTGAAAACAACAGATTATGTGTTTGAAACAGAAGAAAATGAAAGCTTTTGATCATAATTAATGAGGATTAACCTCTCCTGTGGGATCAAACCCCCCAAGAACCCTAATTATAGCTTCTTGCTTTTCAAATGCATCTGCAAATGTAGCTTCACTGCTTCGTCCAACCATGTATTGCTTGAAGGATCGTAACCTCCGTGCATTTTTCAACTCATCAGCAAACTCTGGAAATAATCAAACACTTTATCTATAAGTATGCATTCATAACGCACCATATAGAAAGATTGAATTTAATCACTGATTCTCGTTTCTGGCTCAATTCGCCACTGCTGATTTCAGCTGTGATTACATTGGTTTAAAATATAAATTTGGGCAAATCGGAGCTAACAGATGGCGATACTTACTCAATAGAGTGAATGATTTCGATATGGCCTCTTCGTTAGTAGGTGACTCTGACTTTTTTCCGGTGAAGGCGCCTGTGATTTTGTTCATCCATGACTGATTGAGGTGGGTGGTTGTGGAGATCCACTTGTTATTGGTGTTATTCAGCAATTGAGTGGTGTAATTCGATGAAGAATTAGATAAAACGGAAAAGAGGCTACGTCTTACTGCTGCCATTTACATGTAACTGTCACTAATCATCATCTGATCGTTCAAACTTAGGGTTAGGGTTTATGTTTTAGAGCTTCTGGAAGCAGAACGCCACCATAACGAAGTTGCAATTTGCGGGTCGGATCAATTCCTGCGTCGGGTGAAGCGATTATGTTTATCAAGTTATAGGGAATTAATCTTTTATTCATTAGTGTTAAGATTTAAAAGAGAAAACTTATTTTACCATTTAGTTTAATGAATAAAATTATCTTCTTAATCCGGTTTAAAAATTTAATCATGAATTTGGAAAGCTAGTATGTAGATCAACTTGAATTTATATCTAATATGTAAAAATAAACATGTAAAGATTCATTTTTAAAGTTAAGACAAAAAAAAAAGTAAATTAAAACTTTAGGAACAAAGAAAATATTTTACAAAAAATTTAAAATAATATATACTACTAATATCATAGGATATTTATTCTAGGACCTGACCATAAATGCTCAAGTGCGGACATTTTTATGTATATATCTTGTCCTCTAGATATCATCTAGATATCATTAGGTTACGAATTCTTATTATACGTATATATTGCCGAGTTCTTAAAATAATCGGTGATAAAGAAGCAGAAAAGCTAGAAAAAAAATATATTATTTTTGTGGTTTTAAGTGAAAAGAAGTGAACCAAAAAAAAACAAAATTATAATAATCTTCTCTTTGACTTTTCCTCAAATTAAACAAATTAAAAGAAAAAATAATAATAAAATGCAAACACAAAGCTTTGCTAATTGGTTTTACTACGCTTTTTTTAACTCAAAAACATATAAATTCTTCGATTCATATTATTTTCGTATTCTGTAACAGGAAATTATATTATATTTTTTGTTGTCCCCATTTTCTTTATTTTACTTCATTTGTTAAACTCGAAAAAATATACTTATTACTCAGAAAGAAAAGGAGCGCACACTCTTCTCACAACGTCTGCAGTTCTGCACTCTACCCGCCGGCCGTCACCACCGACCCCCGTTTCTTAAATTTCAACCCGGCTGTTATACGTTCGCCGCCAAAGTTACCGACTACAGCTCTCTTTTGGTACATACAAATCATCCAAACGGTATTGTTTGTGTTTCGTTATGTACACACAACATGTTCTTATCATATACATCGCATTCAGATTAAGATTTCGTTAAAGTAATTACTCGAAACCCCAGATCTCTACTATTTTCATAGAATTTTGAATTTAGGGTTCTGTCATATACATACCAGATTACCAGCCAACTGTTAGTTTTGCTCATGCTTAATCAATCAAATTAGCTGTTTATTCAGTCGTTATCTTCCGAACTTTTTGTAAATATAACGATTTCCATTGTTAAGTGAACTAACGCAAAGACTTTCAAGTGTGTCTAGTTCATGATTTCATCTCGCCTGATTACAGAATTGCGCACAATTTCTAATAGATATCAAGTAATCAAGTAATCATACTTGTTATTGATCGTGTATTTTGTGAATTTATCTTGGTGAAGATGGGTGAAGTTATTCTAGGGTTGCCAGGACCTTGGGCTGATGATAATTATGAATCAGCTGATCATTATACTTCAAAAATCGGTGGAGTTCCTGTAAGTAATTTGAATAATATTTTTAGCAATACTGTAATTTGATTAAAAATCTCAAATTTTGCAGGACTTTCCTTGTCCCAAATCTGCTATCAAACCAGATCTTCTTAGATGTGATTCATGTGGAGAAAACCTTTGTCTTGTTGCTCAGGTTAATGTTAAAATGTTACAAATATGGTCTTGAAATTTTGATTGTTGGATAATTATTTCAAATTAGTCTGGTTATAATTGTTTTGTAACTTTGTTCATCATTATGATACCTATTTCATTTTTCTTATTTTCCAGATTTATGCCCCTGTTATCAGCAAGATATTAACAGTAGAAGAACGAGTAATTTATATATATGCTTGTGTAGCATCAACATGTGAAGCCTTGAGGTAGGTTAATTTTTATGTATTTTTTTAATTTTTTTGTTTTTTTTGGTATAGAAATCGTAATTCGCACACATTTACTAAAATTCAATTGTTCACCAAATGTTTTAATCACCTTTATTTTTGGTTATATTTTCTTTTTTCATAAGCAGATGGCGTGTTCTTCGTGTTCAAAAACCATTCCCTTATAAAGAACCAGATTCTTTAAACCATGATTCTTCTGCATCACCATTAACCAATAAGTTGCAGGATGACCTATGTTCATTTAACTTTGATGATGAAGATGATGATGACATAAATCTTGATGATTTAACTAAAGCACTTACTGAAGCAACAACTTTAGCTTCTGCTTCTAAAATTAAAAAACGTAACAATTGTTCTAATTCTACCAACAAAAACTCACCTGTAAGCGTAAGAAGTAAAACAGTTGATGGCAAGTCAGCAGGTACAGTTTCAAATACAATAATAACTGTTGATAATTATAAATTTTTTATTTTCAGTTTTATATTTTGGTTAAATGCAATAATTTGCTTGTTTCTTATTCGTTGTAGTGTTGGCATGCTTTTATATATATACTCAGAATGAGAATTATTCAAAAAAGGTTGCTTCTGTATCTGCAAGCATTTCTTCACTTAATATTAATAAGAAAGAAATTAATGATGATGAGAATGCATCTGAGGAAACATGGGAAGGAGAAAGTTATGAATATGATAAATCTCTTTTTGCTGACCGGATTTACCTTAAGTTCAAGAAACGGTTGGATTTATATCCAGATCAATGTTTCAGGTACAACAAGCCAAAATATTTTGATTTTTTTAATTCACTCGTGCCTTTTTTTTTTTCATTTTTATCAAGACACTTTGGCTAATCCTCATCTTGTTGGTTAGATAATAATAATAATAATAACAATAATAGTAATAATATTAGTAGTAGTAGTAGAAGTAGAAAATGAGTCGGGCGGGTTTTAAAACGGGTTCTAGTTGAAATGGGTCGGGTTAAATTGGATTGATCTGAAACGCCCTTTGTCCACTTTTTAATTTTCTTTATATACATATAATTAATGTTTTAAACAGCTAATTATGATTGCAAAAAGGAATATTTGTACATTAATGCTACGTGTAATTGTTTCAACACAACTAGTAACGAAGTTAAAATGTTATGTTCATCGAATATAGATTTCGAGTTACTTAATACTTATAACCTATTTGACTGAACCCTTTTGATAAAAAATCTGCATTTGATCCATTTGAGATGAAAAATAATAACGGATCACCAGTTTAACGGATCCAACTTGTTTCTTTTGCTAGCTTGTGTGTTAAATTGGTGAATCAGTTTTTGTTCTTTCTTGGAATAATACTTGATTTTGTGATTTTTTTTTTAATTTGTTTTTTAATTTTTTTTTGAAGAATAATAATATTCTGTGCAGATACTCATACGGTGGGAAACCACTTTTGGCGAGTGCAGAAACAGGAGATCCTGAAAGATGTTTACTATGTGGTGAAATGAGGCATTATGAAATGCAACTTATGCCTCCATTGTTATATTATCTTCAAGAAGCAACTAATAACTGTCATCTGGAAAACTGGAACTGGATGACTATAATAGTCTATTCTTGTTCTAAGGTAGTTTTTTACCGAATAATTTTTTTTTTATCAATTTGGATTAATATAATGTTATAATAACACTTTTCGTCTGTGATTGTACTTTACTTATTTAATATTTAAGATTTATGATATAATGTTTCTTTTGTCAAGGGATGTGCATCTTTAAAGCATGAAACTGATGGTTGGATTGTAGCAGAGGAAGCCATTGTGGTACAAATTGAGTAGAATTTACAAGAGAGATTTTGTGCTTATTTGCTGTTTAAATTTATTAACCGATGATTAATTGTATTTTTGGCTTTTATGTCTGGTTATTAGGAGTAAATCGTATTTCATTTTTGTTTAGTGGTAATCGATCAAAACTACTGTTAAAACCGTTTTTGGGTCGAAATCTTAGCTTGATGAAGATCAGATGAAAGTTTACATAAACAATATGTAAACTCAATCGAATGATTATATATTGATAATATGACAATGATTACAACATAATATTGAAAAAGTATACATAATCATGACATATAAGCAAAAAAATCAGGAATATTTCTCTCAACTCTCTAAGATCAAACTTACAAATGAAGAACCTGAAACTGTTATTTAAAGCAAACTCTCATTCACATGTAGGTCCATGCGAAAGAGCTTCATTCGCCTTTTTACCATGCAAATTCTAGTCATGCGAATTGTTCAACGTGTACGATACGTATCCATTCAGTACTAGAACAGTCACATCCACAACAAATAATGCATTAACAAATACTCGCAAAGAATTTCTAGTTGTTTTTCAAAATTCAGTTTTATTTTCTTTCTTTTTTTGGAGTTTGATGATTGGGTTAAGCTGAACAAGCATAAGATTTTAGGTACAACCTACATTGCATATAATACAAATAACTATACCATTACTCCAAAACAAGATTCACACAAGTTTATAAATCAGAACACTAGAAAACACAATGTATTGTTGAAAACTAGCAAGTTTGGATAGAAACTGCATACATGAACTACTCAAACTTCTTGATTAGAGACATATCATTTAACATTTTCTCGATAGCTTCATCATCATGTCCTCGTCCCCTTGACTGCAAACATTGGTAAGAAAAGATAATTATTTAATATTTAATTACTTATTATAATAAAACTAAAGGGTAAGTATTTACGTATACTGTACTTGCTCATGTGCTTTGTCAAAAGTAACACTTTTAAGGTTTAACTTTAAAAGGTAAAATGTTTCTATGGAGACAGAACACTAATTTAGTAAAGAATTTAATTGTTATTTTTAAACTAGTTTTGCCCTTTTAACTAACTAGTGGTTGGTAAGAAGGGCAAAATTGACATTTTTTAAAGTTCATAGCAAATACCTTGATAGATGGGACCATTGCAATGGCTTCCTCAACAGTTTCAGGACAAAGATTTCCAAGAACACAAAGCTGCATGATCAATAAAGAGCAATCTGGATTTAGCTTTTTCAGAATTAAATTAAAAAATATATCTTAAAATGGTTACCTCAAATTCTGCTAACTGGTATCCACTCAGTAGTCTGAATGTTGGTTAAGGAAGATACAACAACTTTCAGATCAATTATATATTAGAAAATAAATAATTAAACAAGATTTTAGATTTAAATGTAATTAAGGATACTCTCTAACTTGGCGGACCGCATCTGGATTCTTGTACCGACTGAATCGCTTCACATACTGCAGTGACTTCTCAAACACTCTAAGAGATATAATAAATAAAATATACAAATTAAATGCAGGTAGATTATTCTTTGGTTTCAATAATTATAAGATTTGGGATTTATCAGATATTAAAGTAAGATGCATTTAGTAAAAAACTTTACTTACTGAGAAACTTGATTCATTGGATCTTCAGACATCTGTTGAAGCTGTTCATATTTGTGTTCAAGAATCAAGGAGACTTCACAATTCATTAAACATTTGGCCTTTAAAAACTCTGAGAAAGAAAAACAATTTTGATTATCAGTTATCACCAACAGAATTTGAAGGAAAAAAAAAATTACTACCATCGCCTATTTTAAGTTCGGCAGCATTCTCTTCCTCTTCTCCAGACATATTGTAAGGTTACTTAAGCCTGAAAATAAATTGAAAAAGTAAAATAAAAATTCAGAGCAAAAATAGAAAAAATCATCTACAACCTCTGAATGAGAAAAAAAAAAGATGCACTTAATATGTTAATGTTCATATATAATATATCAACAAATTTTAGCATTTAAAACAACTCATTCAAGCTTCTTTGTGAGATGAAGTTTAGGTTCCATCAATATATTGATACAATGATTGAGGCGTATAATACTTTGATAAGGACAAAATGTGATCTATGCTCCTCAAGTTTCATTTAAGGCCTTTTACTTTGAAACAGTAACATAACTAGTCCTTATACGGGAATGAAAACAAAGTACAGTTGAATTTAGAGAATGAGTCAAACCAGAGTTTTGTTATCAGCAAGAGTATGATGCAATTTGTGCATAACTCATATTCGTATTAATGAAAAATTAAATTAAATTATAGCAGAAAATTGTACTTTGAACAACCGTGATGTGTCAAATATCAATATAAACAAAGAAGCTGTTAGACTGAAAATGGTAGAAATTCATAGAAAATTATAAGAGAATAACCTGTTACAGTGTTTCAGATTTTATTATGTTGCCTACAAATCAGTACATATAAGCAAAATATATCAATGAATAGGATAAGAAAGTAACCCTTTAATATCCAGTCATATTCAAAGCTTTTGTCCCACATTAGTCATTTTACTCAGGATAATCATCATTTTAATAATAGCTCTATTAATGGTTTTCTAATTAAAAATAATGGACATTCTAACTTCTAAGTTAATCTTGTGATGTTAGCTAAATAGGCCTTGGTTTGTATAAGCAAAGTATGATGCATTCTCACGATTGCTAAAATTTTTTGATATAATATTGACTCAATGTTTCTCTACCACGAAAATAATGACAATATGTTTTATTCTTTTAAGGTCAGACAAGGTGCATACAGCATTGTTACAGTCTCCTGTATGAATGTGTTTCTAATAGGCTTTAAACAATAAACATCAAATACTGCTTTATTCTTTCTTCATTTTGATTCCATAGATCTTATACGAAAGTAAATAACAAGTAACATCATCGAAAATCAAACTAGGGCTCATGATCAAACAAAAACATGAATATAATGTTAGTTTAAAGGCGTGAAAAATCACACAACGAAAATAAGGGAAATAAAACGCCGGACGGCGAAGGTTTGAAGTTATTGAATAACTAAGAAAACGGAAACGTTTGATCGGAATGAAGTCTAACAAAAACCATCTATTGTTTACCATGGATGCTGTTCTAAATTACAACTTATGGTTTTGAAACCCTAAATCATCCAGCGGGCACATCATTCAGGCAAGAAAACAAACAGAAAGATGGGCATAGAGAGAAATTAAGAAGAAACGATACCTCCAATCGAGCTGATATAGATTGAAACCCAAAATCGCTTCCGTTTGCCGTTGTCGTTTGACGATGAGAGGAGAGAGTGTCGAATCCTCTGATGAGCGGAAGGTGGATACACTGTCTATATTAGACAGTTGCTTATTTTATTAGATGATGAACCTAGAGGTGTGCCTGAAACCAAAAAAACCGAAATATTCAAGTCGAAATAATCGAACCCAAACAAAACCAACGGGTTTGGTATAACTTTTCTAAAAAACCGACGGGTTTGGGTTGGGTTTGGGTTTGCCTAAAATAAAAACCGAAAAAACCGAATGTAACTTTGGATAACTAGTAAATAATGATAAGGTAGCTTTTATGTTGATCCCACATTGAAACGTGAATTAAAAATAGTGGAATGCTCTATCTATAAAAAAAGGATGTGGCTTTTGTTTTAATCCCACATTGTAAGATGAAAGAAACATGAAAGGAGTCTCCTTTTATAAATAGAAGAATCTTATCTTTACTCTTCATCAAATAAACTTTTAACTTTAATATTTGTCTAAAGGTGTATTTAGTTGTAAAATCATTTTAAATCCAACCCAAGTTCAAAAACCGAAAAAACCGAAACCCAAACCGAACCCAAACCAAAATCCGAATACCCAAAACCGAAATAACCGAACCCAAACGGGTTTAAAAATATAAAAACCGAAATTTCGGTTTTAGGTTTGGGAATTGGTAAAAACCGATTAAACAAATCCATAACTCAATTAAACATACGCTTTGGAGTCGGCTCTTTTTAATCATCAAAAATTCTATTAACTTATCTTGTATATATATATGTTACATGCTGAAATTTAATTACATGCATGGATATAAAAGTGTACAATCTGGTAGTAAAAAAGATGGGTCTTTTTAACAACACCTATATACTAAGTGTTGCAAAAATCACATTCGTGTTGCAAAAATCACACTATTGAGATAGAATATTCAGGAGAGAAGTTCTTGTTTTGATCAACTTCCGAAACATGCACTCCAAACCATTCTCAATGCCTTCAATGCTGCAATCTAAAGCCTCAACACAAATTTGAGGTTGTTCTTTACTTCCTTTGTGAATTAATTTTGAAATTACGGACCATTTACTTGGGGATTTTGACTTTGAAATTGACACCGAAAAAAATGACAAAAGCATTCCAAATACTGAAATGCTGATTTCACTAACATCTCTCATTATTCGAATCACCGAAGAGAGATGGGGGTCAAGATTCAAGGGTTTTAATCCATAAGTGTGATCTATATGCTTCAAATCCGCAACACCTCTTTTGACATCTTTCATTATTTTCTTTAGAAATGAAGTTTCAATGATGAAATCACCCTTTCTTCTTCTTAGAGCTGATTGAACATCTCTTATATGCTCTTTTACTTCTGAAACTATGTCTCTAACAGACCCACAAATGTCTAAAAGCATCATTGATCGATCACTCAACTCATCGACCAATTTGTGATATTGATGGTGAGAAAGGGCTTGTTGGATCAATGACAAATTGAAAAGATTGTCAACACTTGTGTATAATCTTTCTAGACTTGTTAGACCATTGCAAATTGATTTTGCATCAGGAGTTGATGAAATAGATGTTTCCCATGTTTTGAAATTGGTGAGTTCTTCGTCGATTTGATAAGTGTGTGGGTGTAATCGGGTTGGCAAACTAATGGATCGAATGGTTTTACGATTCTTGGATAATGAAGAAGATGATGAGAAAGCCATTTTTGGCTAAAATTTGGCTAATGACCAAACTATTGTGAGGATATTAACTAAAATAATTTATTTTACTTCTATTTATACGAACAAAAGATGGAGTATATAGATCCAAGAAATCTTCGGAGCATGTGAAACCACATGTGCGATCCTATAAAAGAGGTGATTTTGCCTCCAAATCGGCCTACATATTACTGATTTTTTTGTGGCTTTTGGTATGATTGAAGTAATGAAAATTAACGTGGAAAACAAGGTTGATTAATTAAATAATGCATGCCCACGTATGGCTTGTCTCTTGAGGCCAACGGTATAATATTCTTTTATCGTTACACGTAAACAAATATGATATTACTTCAATTTATAGTTATGATACACAAGTGGCTTGTTACTCGATTCCCTCCTCCCAAAGAGTAATTGCAACTCACAAAGTGAATGTATGTTCGTGTGTCTTAATGAAACAATATTCACAAATATATAGAAACAACCCTAAATGGCTAAATGTAATGGTTCCACTATTACACCACAAATTTTGACGAATCGAAAAACTAATAACCAGAGTGCAATATTTGTTGTTGATCCGACAAATAACAATATTCCAAAAAACGAATAAGAAACTAATATTTCACATATCATGTATTAGAATTAGATGACTTCTTAGACCGGTAGAATACGTAGGTCTTATTTATGTTTCCTTCTTGTATATATTGATGGTTCACCTTCGTTATTTTTATGACATGTTTTCCTAGTTCTACCATCAATATCCTATTTAAGTTCTTTTAATTAATTTTGAATACATAATAACTTCTTATCTTATTATAATTCTGTATAATCTGCCAATTCACTTGTAAATTTCTTACAAGGTTTTCAATGCATGAGTTAACTACCCAAAATCTTCTTTTATCAAAAGTATCACATTTTACGGTGGGAAAATGTGTTATCTTCACTTTCTTCGGTGCAGTCACTAATACCCATTACAGATAATAAAATTAGAAAGAAAAAAAATTACGTTGCACATAATTTTTTCTTAATTTTCTTCATTTTCATAGAGAAACAAAAATCACTAAGATGCAAAATTTGATGATAAATAATGTGATATCGTTAATCCAGTTTCATTGACCGAGGTCTCTTCCATTATGTTTCTCTCGTATATTTCAGATTTTTCTAAAGTCATTAATTACCAAAAAAATTGGTATTAGTGTAAAGGTTAACCGAAGACAGGTTTGAGAGTCGACGTCGTGAAGGTGTGGCTGCCCTTGACGCGGGGCTAAAGAAGAGGAGAAAGTTCCATATGAATCGCATTCGATGCTGAGATCGAAGGAAGGAGGCTATTGAAGTTTCTCGATCTAGGTTGAGTAAGCAATCAAGAATGTTTTCTTTTTGAAGTAAGGAAGGAAGACTGTACAATAAGCAGTGGCGAAGCTTGGATATAATTTCATGGGTTGCCAAGATCATATATGTAGAATTTTAAGAGATTTCGTGGGTTGCCGGCCTACATATATAAAAAAAATTTCGGTCGAAATCGCGAAATTTACACTACGCACGAAAAAATCAGCGGTCGCCCGGGCGACCCAGGCCCTCAAGAAGCTTCCCCCCTGACAATAAGGAATGAGATAAAGAATGTTATGAATAACAAGTTTTTTTTTAAAACGTGATTAAGAATAGTTTTTTGAACAAGGTAGAGAATAAAGAAGGTAAAGAGCAAGAAGGTATAATGGAGTCAAAAACCAGTATAAGGTAGTCAAAAGTCATATATTGAAGAAAGTATATAGTCAGAGTCGAATCCCTGAAACCGTGTGAAAGAAAGAAAGCGAGAAAAGTAGACAAAATAGGAAAGCAAATGTAATTAAGAAACTTGGAGGAAGGCAGAATCAAGATTAAAAAGAATTCAAGAATTAACCTTGATCAAGTTAATTTACTGCTTTAATGTTTAGATAAATATGAGTTTGAGTAGGTTAACACCAAAGGGATGGACACCTTGGATCACATTGACAAATGAATCACCTTTGTGCCCGAAAAAAAAAAATTGTGGTGACCAAACCCACCTCTACGGTTAGGAAACTAACAACTCTGAAAACCCAGGGCATGCATGTAGTAGGACTCGACCCAAAAGCTCCCCGAGGGGAGTCAAAGGGCTACAACTAGGATATAAACCTTTATTTTTCGAAGAACTATTCTACTTGGGAATATAAGGTTGCTTTTGAAGTACAAGTTTACTTCAAAAATATAACCAACATTCAAAGAAAAGTAAGAAAAGTTTTTCTTTCGAAAACCAAGCAAATTAAGGGAAATGCCCTTGGACTTTGGGTGAAGTGTAGGACACTTTTACTAGGGTTGCTGCCGTCAAACCCTCATTGTTCATTGATTTCACCCCATTAATATAACAGCAGATCTTAGACTGCATGTAGTGGGCTTCAAATGGGCGTGGAAGGGGGCTTCGAAGCTCTCCAACACTATTACAGCTGGGCGTGGAAGGGGGAGGCGTGGGTTTTTCCACAGGCGTGGGGGGAAGAAGAAGCTGACTTTGTGGGCCCCATCTGCTTTCTTTATTTTTTTATTGTTTTCAACCAACAATAAAATACCACCTCATACTCCTATTTTTTTACCCGTCTCTCTCAAAGCCCCAACCATTACACTCATTTTCATCACCCCTTCTCTCTCCTGCGTGACACTGACACGTCATACTCAAAGCCCCTTCAAAGCCCCAACCACTACGCATAGTCTTAGGCACCAGCAATCATCATAAAGTCATTGAAAGTGTACACTTTAGACTTACCAACTTATTTGATCATATGGTCTTCAAGACTTCAATTAAATCTAATTACACAAAACTAGATACATGATATGTTGTAAAACATATGTGGTTAATTGTATATTTTGTATTTGATTTTGTATAGCTTGTATAGTTTCTGGTTGATTTTACTACGTAATTGATTATATGTCTTGTTAAAAGTTTTGAAAAACTAAAGGCGCTTTAACGAGTGACTATGATCAAGATCACCAACAATATTCATAACAGGGAAGATGGGCGAGGCCTTCATACCCGCTTTATGGCCCACTTTGGCCCCATAAGGTGGGTGTTATATTTGACCAATAATGAAAATTTTCTTCTAAGTTTTACAATTTCTTGTAGATTTTATACTTATATTAACAAGAGGATCTCCAAAATACATCAACCATAGAGATATCGGGTCCTCCATGAACATTTGTGAGATTAATCACAATTCACACACACACAAAAAAAAAAGTAAATATGGATAAAAAAGGGAACACTTATCACACTATGAAATATTTACATAAAGGATCACACCATTAAAAAAAGTTAAAAACATAGTTTTAATTTATAACTTTTACGGTTTACCCAACAAAACCAAACAAGGGAACGCTCAGTGCCTATGGATTTTCAGGACGGCGTCGTTTTCGTTCCGTCTACATTTCCTACTAATTTACGAAATACACCTGGTTGAGTACATCGCCACAGGTGAGTCAACCGCAGGTGCACCGTAAACTCTAGGGTGGTCACTCTCCACCCCATAATCCATCATCGGACGGTATTCCAGATCCTCATCATGATCACGCACAAATTCCGGTATCTCCATCTTGTTTCTCATAACATGGTCCCACAGATAATCTAATCTACTCACGTACTTCAGCTTCCCATATAACCTACACATACACCCGCACACAGCCGATTATTATTTATTTAATTACAATTTACAAACACAGATAAACTTGTACAGTACAAGTGCTAATTGCGTACCCTCCGGTGAAGATGAACCGGCCAAACGTAGCGAAGAAGAGTCTGGATTGTAGATCTGGATGAACAAAATAAACCGTTTCGAGATTCTGTTTGATGGTGATCGGAATTGAATCGTAAAGTGACCGGAGAACGGAAATTCCGGGGAAATTTTCGCTCTTACAAACGTCTGTGTGGATGTAAACTATCGCAAAAGGCCTCTGAAGCTTGGGGAAAATCTTCTTCTCCAAATACCGGTTCAACATATCAATGTTTAAATCCCTCGCTGCAACAGATCATACAATTGTAAATCACTTGATTCGAATTTAGAATCAGTCGAACGTAAATACATGAAGATCAACCATTAATTTTTTGAAACACTTGATTCGAACTTACTCATCTATTTAATTCAATCACATAAAGGTCAACATTAATCGTATAATTTTAATTTATTAATTGCTAAATTCAACGTTAATGATCAAACAAACGTATATACGTGAAGATCGATAGTTTTACCTGGAAAGTATTTTCCGATGATCCGAAGAATTTTCCGGCCGCGTTTGTCTCTGCCTTTGACCTTGAACACGTTGAGTTTTTTGATGAGCTTCTCTTGCTCCGGTGAGAGTTCCTCCGACATGATCGACGGTTCAAACAAGAATTATTGCTAAAGATTTGGTGAAATCTTGACAAAAAGTAGCCGATAAGATGAAATTGTAGATAAGATTATAAGAATAAGATGGATGATTATTTATATCGGAAAAGAGGATTCGGTATGGAAGATGATATAAAGCGAAGATAATATTGGGATAAAATAATTGAAAATGGGGAAGGAACAGATGATAATGGCGGGTGGATTGAAAATGGATATGCCGGAGGAATATTCTAATATTTGGACGGTTGTGATTTTGGATTTTAAGCCGCTGGTTGTACGCTACGATGATCCTGTAATCCTGAGCGTTGGTTTACTTTTTTTTATTGGCCGTGATTGACGGTTCTCCTTTTGTTTCATTGGCCTATGGTTGTCGACTTTTTTTTTCTTTTTGAACGGCAACCTACGTTTATCAATTATCATTGTTGCTTTTGGAAATGGTCAAATCTTCCATTTATGCTTTGTTTTAAAGGAAAAGGTATCCATTTTCATTTAATAAACCAATCATCTTTTTACATAGTCTCTTTTCTATACAAGTTAGCAAATTATGTAGTATTAATAATCCAACTTTAGTACCAATTATCTTTTGGCCACTATGGTTAAAAGGGATCTGGGACGCTTTACATCTTTTAGAGGTTCGGGGTTTAAATTCAGACAAGGGATTTTAATACTAATTTGATGATACTAACATGCTAACTATTAATTGGTGGCGGATCCAAGATCTTTTGTCAGTGGGGACAAAAAAAAGGTAAGGTTACAATATATCAGGTCATAGTGGGTCAGGTCAAAATTTTGCATTTAATCTTAAAAAAGAAATTCGTACAATTATGACACGACATGAAAAGAATATCAATAAAGTTGCTACTTATTAAGAATTCAACGGCAAATAAAACTAGAATAACGGAACCACGTGAAGTTGAAGAGTGACAACCTAATGTTCAATTATAATTCGAATGATTAAATATAGTTGTTAATTGATTAAATTTATAATATCATACATCCTACCAATTTATAAATTTCTAGCAAAAGCGAACTTGGAAGATCGACATGATCGAACCATCCAAACTCACAACTGTTATTTCAAATCAATATTGCAGATTGGATTGGACTATCGGTATTGTAGATTGGATTGGACTATCGGAGGTTTTAGGCATGTCAATCTGGTCTGGAAAATGGTGGGCCGTTTAAAAAAAAAAAACAAAATGAGTTGGCCGGTTGGGTGCCTAGAGGAAAAAACTCAAGGGGCCTGTTAATCTTTGATCCGTTTATAAGAAAGCTATGCGTAAACTAAGATGTCGAGTAGGGTCTTTGCCTCCCACTAGCTTCCTCTCCGACCCCGCTACTAAGCATTTTCAGTTCAAAACAAAAAAATAATAATAATCTACCTCTAATAAAGAATTCAAAATAATGTTTGTGACAACTCCAAAGTTTTTTTTTATATATATCTTTTATTTTATATATAGATTATACAAGAGAATTAAATTAGTTATTATTTAATTAAGTATTTATCTTATATATAAGGATTAATAAATTATTAATAAATTACACAGTTATCGGAGATGGAGACGAGTCGGCGCCCTCCCTACCGTCGGCGACTTCTCAATTCTCTCTCTCTATAATTGTGTTTGGTTTTATAATATGAGGATTAATAAATTATGAGTAAATTACCAAGGTGCTCAGTCGAAATTAAAAAATAAAAGAAATAAAAACCAAAACCGATCGATTTACCATAATAACTAACAAAGTTAGTGGAAAATATGAAAAAATTAAGATTTTAAACATAAATGATGTTTTATAGTAGTTTTGGAGGTGAATGACAACCAGTGAAATCGTTATGCACGTAAAGGACGATTAGTGTAATTTACTCTAAACTTTATGAGGATCATAAAAAAGAAGAACTGGGGAACACTTGTGAGCTATCTATCTTTACTACAAAATAATTTGCTACATAAAAATTCAGTACAAAAAATAAAGTAAAAAAAACAACATAACAAAAAAATCTAGTACAAAATAATCCAATACAAATACTGAAATTTCTTGTACTAAATTTTTTTGTGCAAGAGTTTTTTGTACTTAATATGGGCCACAAAAGTTTCATGATTCCATTTTTTTAGACTTCTCAATTAACCTTATGTATTATTTGGGTCCTTTGGTGTTCAATATGAATGTAGAGGAATTTGAGAACATGATTACAATACGATATTTGATAATGACAAAGATTACTGTGATCTTTGATTTGAACGATTTTTTTTTTGTCGTAATGGTAGGTTGGGCATTTATATGTTGTTTGTCTTTGCATTGGGGACTAACATAATTATGGACATAAGTCAGGGCCAAAGATAGTTTATGTTATGACATAAAAGATTATGGACGTAAGATGTTAATGGTGTACTGAAATTGTTCACACTAGTAAGACCTCATAAACAAAAAACTGCAGTTTACTCTAAACAATAAAAATACATTAAGCCCGATGTTATCTAAAACGTGCAAGTTGTTAAAAAGTATGCTAATATTCAATTCTAGCTTAAACATGTTGTGTTACAGGTTACTAACTTTACCTGTTTGGTATATATTCTTTATTATTAGGCCTGGGTGACAGGTGTGCTATGACTTGAAGTAGAAGGGTTGTTCCCATAATTTCTCGTGAATATATATGGCGCACCTAGTTAGAATTTATCCATCGTCTTTGAGTCTCTCACATACAAACGAGTCTTCATGTCGTTCTTGATCTGTTGGTTAGATTTTGTGTTTCATCTTCTTCAATGGATCGTTTAGTATTGTGTATGATCATTTGAATCTTTTGCATCAGTTGTATCTGTTTGTGTATTTGATCAAAGAGCAGATTTGGTCTTGTGTTCATTATATGTTCGTGTTCTTGGGTTTTGAGTCATTGTTCTTAGATCGAGTTGTATTAGCTAAAGATCGAGTCATTGTGTATCTATTTTTCTGATTTGTGTTCTTATTAATAACATATTCAAAGTGAGTCTGTAAGTTGTGTATCATCTATGTCTTTTTACACAAGTTCATCTTTGGGAGTGAGTGAGTGACTATGATCTAGAACATAACAATTATTTATGAAATGTTTTAAACGGGATACACAACATAGATATTTCCAAATCCATGGCCTCATTTTGGTTAATACTCGGATAATACTACGTTATGTGTTGTTATTAGTTTCTAAGGCCAGCCAACAATAATTATCGGGGAGAAATATTTGTCAGAAAGACAAGAATTCATTTTTTTCAAACTAAAAATGTAGAAACCCATACTCAAAACATATGAACCAAAACCATTTATATCTGGACTGATGAACAAAAGGACTAATCAACACAACCAAAAATAAACAGAATCTCTAAACAATATTTGAGGACTATGATTTAGATAAGACATAAGATCTATAACACAAGAATAAGGACCAAAGCCTCAATAAACCACAGAGTACCAATATACCAAACATAAAAAACAAAAATACAGATAATCGTATAAAAAATGTGATCATGAGGGCAAATAAGTGCTTCGCCTTTAACGTTAAGATTAAGATTAAGATTTTTAATGAAGATGCAATGTATTCTTTGCTTATTCTCATGTGATAGTTGATAAATTCATCAGGCGTGTGTAACTCCTTTCTTGAGTTTTTAATGGTAATTTAAGACATTCAAAATAAAATTTCTGGACTTTCTTTAGTTCAAGTAGCTTTTTTTTTACCAGCAAAGTGATTTCGTTCCACTGGCCAGCAAGAAACAATAACCCATTAAAATAAAACTTACAGCCAATCATTTATAGCACCACCAAACACCTTAGTATACAATATAAAAAGTATAACTCCAACCACAATGCCTTTACCGCACCCACACCAAAAGCTATTAACCATGGGAAATAACATCATATTTAATTTAATAATATTGGAGAAAAATGTTTAGTTAAGGCTTTGTATATAAATAAATAACAAGCTAGCGGGTTACAAACTTGCACAGATTGCCGTCCGTCCGCGGTATCTTTCTTTTCTGCTATCGTGGGCCTCAGCCCACTTACAAGAACAACAATCATCCATTCATCATCTCATCTTATCAACAACTGTTATGGCAAAATTTTGTCTAGACTAGTAATGAATATTGAATAACTACATGAGCCCAAATAATGAATAAGTATACGTATACTGAACTAATAAACTAGTAAGATTATAAATATTATTTCAATTAAAAATACTAATAAGGTAACAATATCTAGTTGTCTTGTTATCTGTGGCAAATAAACTAGCACACTACAACACAATACCATATACAAAATCAAATAGCATATAGAAATAAAATACAATTTTATATGAACAAGATAATTCAACACATTGTATGCAAATAGTTCTTCAAGAATCCCTACTTACTATATTCAACTCGAGTTGTCAACCTGTTGAATCTTCGGTGTAATCTTTGACTCCAGCAATGAGCAAACTAAGTGCTAACTTTAAATTGTGGTCGAGGCATGTATCCGACATGTTTACTTCAATCTATGTGCGTTCTTAAGACGAACGAATCTGGTTTCTAGTGTGTAACAACCAAAGTTCTATGTACTGCTAAAGATGTTCATGCATCTAAGGTTTCACTAGGTAAATTGTGTGTTTAGAAGTGGTAGATGTCACACCCTGACCGGCGGCGGAAACACCGGCCGTGACCTCATGATTGCTCAATAGCTCAATGGTTACTAATAAAT
>WOUH02000009.1:5504848-5519185 GCA_009936405.2 Stevia rebaudiana
GGGGTTACCTATTCCACGGAGCTCCTACGCATCAAGAGGGGAGGGAGGGGTCTGTTTTACCACTACCCGATAGGCCCGGTTCAGACCATATATGTGGCACGTGAAAACAACACCATTCAAAACACGTAGTGCGCTACCAAAATGATTTAATTTATCATGCACCCTTTATTACTTTAGGTTCACGATTAACCAAGATTTAGTAAAAGCGGTTTTATATCAAGATATCCTGATTTATGAGTGAGATTTGTGCTAGATATGTTTGTTTGTTCACATTCGGCTACAATGCCTCAATAATAGATAAAGCACAAAGATTGTTTGTCAAAACACAAAGCACCAACATATAATAGATAAGAAAATTATATAGATACCAAGATTGTTTTTCTTGAAGTTCAACCTAAAATGTGAGACTTAAAACTATGTTGTTCTAGTTGTATAAAAAATGAGCACCAAAACTTATCCTAAATCCAACCATTAGCAGGTCAGGTCAAAATAACCCAGGGAAACTAAAGGATTTTAAACATCAAGAATCAACAATGTTTGATTCATTATGCAGAAAAAGATACATCAGGTCAAATGATGATTAACATGTTTACTCTTGCAAACAAAGCAACGGTAACAACAGCAGATCTGTAAAACCTAATAATACAATCAATTGACTACATATTATATTTATTTGTTTACCAAACAGAAGCCAATGGCTTCTAATGAATCTGCATAATTCCGACCCACAAGTTAAAGGAAAAACAATGACAAGTTGTTAAACAATCAAGAATCATGCGTTCAGCAGACAAATCCAGTATAGGAACATCCAGAAAGAAATGATCACGCAAAATTGCACTCTAAACTTAATAACATGTTGAACCAACCATGTGTAACTCATATAACCTAAAGTCAATACTTTCCAGTTGCATATATAGTTTACCAAATGAAAGCAGCTATACTTGCCATATAGCTTGCATCTAAACACTGTAATTTGAATTGAAAACAAATGAAAAGATAGGTGGTCAAACGTTCAAGATCAAGTAACAGGTGAACCCAGATTTGAACTTTTGTATTATCCAAAACTAAAAACCACAATCAAACAATCCTCAACTGAGCATGTCAGCAAGACAAACATTAGTCGCCTCATCATATCCCTATGATCAAAGACTGACAAATACAAAATTGCGGATCAATAAGCTTAAATACGCGATCAATGTATAGAAATCTTGCCTATCTAACAAATCAAACGAAATCAAACTAATTTATCTAAACAGAAATATAAACAGAGACCACAAAGCGTTAAAATCTAGCAACCACAGGGTAAAAGGCTAAAATTCAATTACATGCATATATTCATGATTAATCTTATACAATTCAACAGTTTAAAGCTCAGAATTTATTCATACACAACCAAATTCAAGCGCTTGAAAAGTTCTTGTCATGCATCGAACTTACGCAAATATCATCATAGCTACAATCTCAATTGTAGTAGAGTTCGAGACCCATGCCATCGTGAATCTCGTAGTCCTTGAGGGTGATGTGATCCTTGTAGATGTTGTACCATTTCTGGATCCTAATCTTGTCAGCGCGGGTTCCGGTCTGAGCAGCAACGAGCTTCTTCAAGTCGCCGATCGTGTCGTCATCGTTGCACTTAACACGGACCTTCTTCCCCAAACGATCGTTCAACACCACCTCGATCATCTTCGTCGATCTTTGATTTTCTTCTGCAATTCAATTGGATGTATCGACCGTATCAGTGAATTCGAAACCCTAATTTCTGATTTCAGGATTCCTTTTGTTTACTTCGCATATATAAAAATCCAAGGCGGTGGATGGCATTGGTTTCACGGAATTACAGATTGGCCCCTTCAAGTTCTATGCATCTAATATGGTGGTAGAAAGTTATAAGATTTCTCAAATAGTTTATGGTGGTGGATGGCTTGCTTGAATTTTGCTTGGTTTATAAACGAGCAGAGCTCAAGTTAGCCCAGTCTTGACTCTTTTGGTTCTTTGTATGTTGAGTGTTGTATATATTTAGTGTATTTAATAGTCATAGTTGTGTTATGCTTTTTGTAATAGCCTGAAATTTGACCTATAAAACTAAACCAAATAGAGGCAAGTTGAGCTCGAGCTCAATATATCACCTTGATTTAGAATTCAAGTCAAGTCCAAGCCAGTCCTGACTGGGCTCGACTTAGCTCATGAACAACCCTACCTTTCAATGGTTGAAAGGTGATTACTTTCTATGGTGATTACTTGTAAAACTTTTATTTGTTAGTCTCTTGTAGATAAATGAAAAATTATGCATATGCATTGAAGTAAATTAAAAATATTAAATATATAGCAGTCAACATCTTAGATAACACAAACTTGTGTTGTTGTGGACATGTGGTCTTTAGACCTGGGTATCTATTAAAGAGTATTTTCCCTTTCATTTTCATGTGTTTCATCATGTTAATGAACAATGTTTATTGGGATAAAAGGTGACATTATTAATTTTATATAAGAAGCTATGTTCATCTATTTCATCTATTATATCAAATGTTGTAAAACCAAAACTATTTAATATTTTGAACGACATTGTTTTCACGAACCATGTATGTTGTCTGAACTGGGTCCATCGGACATTGGTGAAACATACGCCCCCTGATGCGCAGGAACCCTGTTGAATAGTTAAGCCACCCCCCCCCCCCCCAATCGGAACCGAACCCTGAATAAATCCCAAGCTGACCATTCACCGAGTGTCCATTTAAACTGGCCAAAGTGAGATTCGAACTCATGATCTTCACATTGAAAGGAGAGGCTCTTACTGTTTACAAAACTATTTAATGACTTCTAATGTGTCATAAAACACATGGCATTTCTCGTTGTATATTAAGTCTTTTTATTAGTTATTTATATAGTTTTGTATAGTTTTATTGATGTTTCGTCTATATACTTTATCTTTTCATATTTCTCAGGTGTTCATGCTAAGATGATGATATTGAGCATAAACGTACAAGGAACGAGCACCCGAGAACAAACGAGACGAAGACATCAAAGAAAAGTGAAAATTCTGGAAAAGCAGTCCCGCGCGTGTCGCGCAAGTCAGAGGAAACCTCGTGCGTGTATAGCCCCGATCGGAAAAAGCAAAAAACACGGCCCCGACTATTTTGTCTATGGCGTTTCGCGCAGATCCTTGCCCAGCCGCCGAGCGTATCGCGAACGACGTTAATTCGAAGAAACCCTAATCCCAAAATTATAAATAGAAACCGATCCCATGGTTTTGAGGGTTCGACTTCCACAACAAATTTGGTCGATTTCAAGAGGAGAACCAGTAGGAATCACCAAGTTGGAAGCTTGGGATCATTTACTTAGTTAATTCGGTTGGTTTAACATTTTTTAGATTAGGGGTGTGCATGAAACCAAAAAAACCGAACCAAAACCAAAAAAACCGAAATATTCAAACCGAACCCAAACAAAACCGACGGGTTTGGGTTGGGTTTGGATTTGCCTAAAATAAAAACCGAAAAAACCGAGAAAAAAGAATGTGGCTTTTGTTTTAATCCCACATTGAAAGATGAAAGAAACATGAAAGGAAACTCCTTTTATAAATAGGAGAATCTTATCTTTACTCTTCATCAAATAAACTTTTACCTTTTTTTATTTGTCTAAAGGTGTATTTAGTTGTAAATTTTTTTTAAACCCAACCCAAATACAAAAACCAAAAAAACCGAAACCCAAACCAAAAACCGAATACCCAAAACCGAAAAAACCGAACCCAAACGGGTTTAAAAATACAAAATCCAAAATTTCGGTTTTGGGTATGGGAATAACTAAAAACCGACCCAAACCGACCCAAACCGACCCATACACACCCCTAGATGAACCAACACAAACATAAAATTTGATTATAAATTTTTGATTATGTTTGTTTTGTTTATTTAAGTATCACTTTTAATGATTTCTTTTAACCTAACATGTAAACATCATTAATATACCAATATTTCATCTCTCATTTATGTAAATTTGTGTATTTATATTTCTTCGATTATATGTTCATTTATGTTTGTTTGTTTGTTTCATTCGTTTGTGTTCATTTATGTTCGTGAACTGTTTGTTTATCTTATTAACGAGCCAAACGAACCGAACATGTACATTTCCTTAATAGACGAACACGCAAACGAAATTTGTGTCCGTTTATGTGTTCGTGTTGGGTTAAAGTTAAATGATCGAACACAAACATACCTCTAGTTGTGTTCGTTCGGTTCGTTTACATGTCTAAGTGCAACGCATGAATCATTATTCGGGTATGTTTAACATTATATGTAATTGGCAGGTTACCGCGAGTTAGCGCCACGTAGGCATCATTATTCGGGTATGTTTAACACTATATGTAATTGGCAAGTTACCGCGAGTTAGCGCCGCGTAGGCATACGTAAGAGTGTAATAGGTAGTGTGAGAGTGAGGCAGCTCATCACGCTCACACCTCTCTCCACTACACTGAGCCTAATGGTAAGACCGTATGTACAAAGCTGGGGTGGTATGCGACAAGTTACGGAAACACCATACCACCCTCACCATCACCGTAACCCAGTCACCAGTGGACGCCATCCTGCCACGCTCAACCCTCCTCACATGTTTTCTCTCATATCTCTCTCCTCTCTCTCTCTCTCTCTTCCATGTCTTCTATTAATTAAATAATATAAATTAAAAGATTTGAGTGATGTATAGAAAATGAAATTTTATTGTTAGTGATGACTATAACACGAAAGTAGTATGAAAGTGATAGATAGTGATGTAGCTTCAAGGTAGGTATGGTTATGGGAAGTTGGAAATAGATAACTAGTTAGATATATGATCTCTTAATGGTTACTAGAATTGTAGGTTATTCAGATTTCCATCTCCATATATTGCTCATTATATCAATATGTTATTTGATGGGTTGTTAAGATAAAGCAAGCCCAGTATCAACAAAATAAAACTTGGCTAGCATCAGCCAGCTGACATGCAAAATCATTCTCAATAACAAATAATTATTCTCTTTTTCTTTCATAAGTCCAAAAAAGAAAGTAGACACGACAACATGCATCATATCATACGAGAATGTTCTAAAACATCTCATTTATCGGTTTTTGGAGGTTCAATTCGAGGCCTCCAAAGTCCCAATCTGTACTTGTGTGCATACTTCAATATCAGCTTCCTCTGTTTAATCAAATTAAGAGTTGAAATCAGTGATTAACAATATTAGTTGTCAACTGAATCAAGTAAAACATATAAAGGTAAGGGGTCAAATGACCATGAGTCAAAATCACCTTGAATTGAATTTCCTATCAAATGTTATCATTATTGTAAATGACTTTTCTAATCATAGGATTAATAAGATTTCTCCAAGCTTCAAAAGCCAATTGATTGATGACTAAAAGCTAAAAAATGAATATTAAGCCTTGATTACGTTTTAAGGAGTCTAATTCATTGATTAAAAAGTTAACACAAAGTTCAGATTTACAAGAAAAATAATGCTTTTGTTACACAAAGTTCAAATTTACAAGAACCAATATACACCTAAAAGATCATGGACCGCAGAAACTGATATGAGGAAAATCATTATACGAAATGCAATTGCATACACAAGACAGATGCAACTCAAAACTCACCATGAAAGTACTCGACTTATGAACACAATAACATAACAAAATTGATGAGACACCAAGAGATTCAGACTTTAATCCTACATTCAAATCATAGAATTGAGAAACATATACTTACGTGTTTGCAAACTTTGGGATCACGTCCAACATTGAGTTTCTTCAGCTTCATAGAACGAGCAACCAGAAGATTCTGTAAATCCCCGAATTCAGATTCGAGCTTTTCAGCATACGTCTCCACTCCCTTTCCGATTCCGTTTAAGAACTCCGGTATACCAACTTTCACTGTAAATAACGACAATGAATTGTCCATCAATCGTAAATCAAAAACCCTAAAACGATAAATCGTAAGATATTGATTACCGGGGTACAAATTTGACTTGGAAGAATAATTAGCAACAAAAGTATTCGAATTGAAAGGAATCAGTGAACTTAGGTTTCGATTCAGCAACGCCGTCTTCCTCCAAGCCATTTCTCCAAATCCTTTTGCTTTTCGAGTAAGGAGTGAAAGGGGATCAAAAGTAACAAACCTCTGTTAACAGGGTTTAGGGTTTTGACCCACCCGACCCGGTTAGTTGATTGGCAAGTCCAAAACCCATATACGGTGGTTGGTAATTGGTCCGTACAAGTTACAACCCGAACTTATAAATTTCATCGATCTTCGTGAGACCGTTCCTCACAGATAAGTGGGAACCGGATAAAATCCATAAACCCTCTCCCCTCATTAGGTTCGAATCGGTGACCTCTATCCGAAGTGCGCTTTCTCCTCATCGAGATTTGAACCTGAGACATCACAAAGGGAAAGTCTCACACCTCCTCCTAACCACTTGGGCTAGAAATGCTTAAAATTATGTACCAATTATCTTTACATCAAGTGGTTAAGGTGATATACCTAAACTTCATTAAAATGAGGAGGTATTTGATTCATATCTATCCTTTCAGTTGTCAGGAGTTTTCTCACATGGTTGGTTTTCTTCCTGATGGTGTTTCTGAGTGAGTCAGGCTTGGAGCATCAAAATCATTATTGACGATTGAAAATCTCGTCTCAAAAAGACTCACTCGAGTAATAGGGGTAGTTTCAAACGTTGTTAAAAAAATTATTAAAACTATTTAATTTTATACTTCTCTAACAATAAATTTTAATCCGCTTTGGAGGGAGTCGAACCCTTCACACAAAGAGTAGCAACATTTTAACTAGGAGGGTTTTAACATATGGACTCAATCTCTCACCAACTTAGATTTTTAGTTTCATGTTATTTCTATCATAATTGACACACTTATTATAAATAAAAAATGTATGGATGAACAATCTAATCATAGTGCGTACCCTACCCAAACTAGGACAAAAAATTGCCATGTGAAAAGTGAAATAGGAAGCAATCTTGTCGGTTATCTTAAATGATTTAGTGACAAACTATTATAATCATATAATTTTGTTTGTTTCAATAAGAGGGAAGAATAAAACTTTACGTATAGTTGGTTTAAATATAATATAAAGTAGCTTATAGATTCGTGTATTACACATGTTTGTATGTAAAAAATTATGTAATTTTATAATAATCTAAAGATATTTTTTCCCGATAATAGCCTTATGATTTTCTTTTATAGAGGTAATGTTTGGATACCCGCCTAAGGGAATTTATTCCAAGTTAGGGTTGGGTGGATGTGTCGGATTACCCCGTTCATGTTTTTTGCGCGGATAGATGATCAATTTCTCAATATGATTTTTAGATGTCCGGACCTTTGTTAAAAAAAATGTAATATTAAAATATCACCAAATCTTAATACATAAACAATATAAATCAAATTGCGATCCAATTTACAAAAATCAAGAAATTGTTATTAATTATATAATTTGGTAAAATCAAATTGCAATCCAATTTACAAAAATCAAGAAATTGTTATTAATTAAATAATTTTGTAATCAATTGTTCTAAAATTAATATTTCAAAAGAAACAATTTTTTATATTACTATCTTATAAATTAACTAGAAACCTTTTTTTTTACTAAAGGTCTCATAATGAATTTGGTTGATGAACTTTAACATAATAGAGAAGTAAAAATTTGATTTTTATTTAAATAAGAAAAAAAATTAATAAGAAAATTTATTAAATCATTATTGAGATCAAGAGATACATATGAAATGTAATTTTAAATTTTAAAGCATATATCATAATCGAGGCATTCATAATAAGACAAAAAAAATTAGTATGATCTCAACAGTATTCAGATACAATTCAGTTGAATAGCTCTAATAACATTAATAATACTTTGTATTTATTCTTTTTTCTTCTTTAACTTTTTCTTTTTCTTTCATAATAGACAATCTTTTGATGGTTTAAAAATTACAACTGATGCTTGACATCGATGATAACAAATTCAAGGCAGTTAGTTAACTGTAAAACTTCCATTAAACTCTACTTGGAGACAGAATGATCAAAGATACTCTTTTATCGAGCAAATTTACAAAGAATTGAATCAGTTGTCGAAGAAACCACTACCAAACAACAAACAAAATTATAAGATGAAGGAGTCAATGATTTTGCATTCAGCAACGAATCAACGTTTCAACACACGCGTTTTCATTTTGTATCTGAAATCAATGCATTGAGCAGAAGTGAGAATCAGATCTAAAACATGTTTTTATAATATAGAGGTAATTCGGGTTGAGTAACTGGGTCAAGGACAAGACCGTTTTTATTCAAAACGGGTCCGGTTCAGAGTTCAGACCACCTTTTGTCCATAAGTGGTAAATAAATTAATATTAATATCGCAAAAATATAATATTTTGAATAAATCAATATTTCTATTAGTATAAAATTAATATTAGTTTTATAAAATAGATTTTTATTTTACCCTTTGACATTTGACCCGTTAGGCATTAAAATCAACCGGTTCATAAAACATTACCCACAGTAATAATCTTACCACCATATGCTAAAATTTGCAAAGATCCCAATCAACTTGTGTCAAATCAAGAATCTCCGATTCACCATTTTCGTACATGATCTGTGTGAAAACAGAAATTGGTCAATGGTCAAAGTCAAACAACCATAAACGAGCTGAAAACGAACGCAAAGCTATACTTACCAAGTGTTTTCTTGTGTTAATGTCAAACCTCCTAATGATACCATATCTGAAAAAAAAAATAAACACAAAATTATTTCGAAAATCTTTAAACAACATGACATGTGACACATGTTCTAACTAGGTTATTTTTATCAAGATTGGATTTAATAGCTAAAAACGGAATGAGTCAAACAAATTAAAATAAATGATTTGAAATTTAAATAAATGATAGTCAAACAAATTAAAATAATACCTCGTTGACCCAGAGCGTAGTATTACAAGAACTTGTCCAATGCAATTACGAGGTATTATTGTCTGATCAATAGCATACCCTGAACATCCTATTAACAGAAAAATAGTAAATCAAAATTACATTTAACAATATCTTGACTTTCATAAGTAAAACTAAGTATCACATATGTAATACCAGCTTGTCGAACACCATTCTTGTAAGCCTGTATAACAAACAATTACTCAATTAGTTTTACATTTTACACGAATAACATAAACATGTTAAAAAAAACATTAATTATAAAATATAATTATGGCTACAGGGTACAGATTATCACTGATTCACTATAATAAACATTGTTAAATATCATTCATGAAAAACTGCATACATACATCTTTTAATTTTGGAGAATTTATAGCCATCTGACATGCAACCATCTTTAATGCTGCATCTGAAGATGGAAACTTAGATTTGTTAGGTTTTACTCCCAATTTTCGTCTACAACTTACAGCACCACAATGACAATCTTGATCTGCACCAAACTGCACAAACCTGCTAACTATATTATTATATAATATATACCAATAGATGTTTACAAAATGAGTGTCACATAAGTTACTAATAATTACTACTTTTAATAACAACTTTTCAAAATAAGTCACATACTGGTAATCATAGGTCAAGTGTTCGCCTTTCTTTATATCCCGAGAAGCAAATATGCCGATTCTTGTTTCACCATCGATCATCCTGAAGAAATTGTTTTTATAAGAAAATGATTGTTGTTAATTACTATGGTGATGAAATTCAAATAGAATGATAAAGACAACCATTTCTGCATCTCGGTATTTGGAGAACAACTATGGTTTATATATCTTGATTTATTTCCTTTATTTGTAGCATCAATCACCATGTCACGGTTAATCTCGCATAAGTAAAAGTTTGTTTCTCCTTGACCTTTCATTTTCCAAAGCCTTTTTTCACATTCTTTGTCATCAATAACTGCATTGTGGGTAAAAAAAAATTAGATATCATAATTCTGAGATAACATGTATTTACAACTTAAAGGAGTTATTGTTACCTTCTCCAACATATTCAATTATAAACTCCCCACGCCTGATATCTTCTTCAGCAACAACCCCAGAACCACATTTTTCGGTCTAAGAAAGCAAGTTAGTTTGATATTGAGGTAAAACAATAGCAATATTATATTTCATATTAGAAACCGATACAAATTTTTAGCATATAATGGTAGTAACTAGTAAAATGAGATTATATATACCAACAAACCGAAATAAAGAAATCCAATTTGAGAAAACTCAAATTATAAAGGTTGAGAGTATTAGATATATATGAACTAACAAATTACAGAGCTACTTCAACAGTTTTCACATATAATAAAGACTTCATAAATTTATATTTTATGATGATATAGTACCTGCACTATCTTCATTTTTTTAATGGGTCGTTGGTGAAATGGTTTATTAACGCATGACTCGATATCACATTTACAGTTAGATGAGCAGCTTGACAGTAGCATCCTGCAAGAATTTATCATGTCATACTCTATCCCACAAAAATTACAAAGTTTACATTCAAAAATGTCACATATAATTTATAAACCAATAAAATCATGTTCAATATGATATGAGAAAACATAAAAACCATCTTGGTTGGTAGTTCTTCGTTCTTACCCACAATGGCAATCTCTACCACAAACACCAGAAGAACCTGATGTTGAGGTGCAGGAACAGAATATTCCATCATCCTCATCACGAACGCGCCTCTTAACCTTCTTGGTTAGATATATATCTTATATGTATGTTAATCTCACTTAGCAAATCATAAGTATGCAGATGTATATTAGCAAACAAACACACACATTAAGATTTAAAATAGTCACACATCATCTTATCTCTACAACTATAAAGGATACTGCGCTTTATGCTGCTAAAATGAGTCTTGCATTTATTCAACCCATCAGGAAGCTTAAAGTCAACCGGATCTTCTCCAATCCCATTCCCCAATTTTTCAAACACTTGCCCATAATCACCAGATTCAGTCTTCGAGCTCAACTAATCAGCAAATTCAACACAGTCAAAACACCATACAGTAGGTAATTGTGTGTAAGAATACAAAAACAAATCTAATTACACTAAAAACTGTAAAGCAGATCAACCTCCATCAAAGCAGGCATGGGGAATTTGAAAAGGTTGTAAAATGCTTCTTATCAGCACGACTAAATCAACGCAAAACGGCTGCTAGTTACAGAACTGTGAAATGCGATGAATCGAGTAAAGATAACATGAACCTGCATCTAACTTGCAGCGATTTAGATCTTCAAACCCTAGTCCTGTTTCCAAAGCTAACCAGAAAAACAAACCCTAGCAGTCGTCGTCGCCGCCGTTGAATGGTGGAAACCGTGACGGTGACCGGAGTTGAAAACCGGCGTTAAAAACAGCCGGCGGTATAACGGATTCGAAGCAGAGATGGGACTGAAAAGAGTTGAAGTTGTACTTTGAAGTTTTGTAACGACTCACACTCAACCAGCGGTGAGCGAAGATGATGGGAGATTAGATTTTGTTATCTTCGCGATGTACGAAAACAAACCGGTTAAATTGAACCGGATGGTTTGAAACGTTACTTTTCATCGAATACAAACTACATTTTCTGTAAAAATCGTAAAAATTAAAGTGTTATTATAACAAACTATATTATTTATAAAAATCGTAAAAACTAAAGTGTTATTATAAATAACAAAGTGATAATACAAAAATAAGGTTTTACACCATCATAATATTGTAAAAATGTTACTATAACACTTTGTTATTCATATTATCACTTTGAATATCATAATTTTAACAAAATAACATTTATAAATAACAAAGTGCTATTATTAAAAGTTATGTTCTATATACAAATATATCATTGTGAAAATATTACAATAGCACATTGTTATTTATACTATCACTTTTGATTTCATATTTTTTACAAAAAAAAAATGAGAAATATTATAATAGCACTTTGTTTCTCACAGTTTTTACGAAAAACATGGTTTGTATCGGAACCATCCTCTACTTTTTTTTCTATCATGTAGTTTTCTTCTTTATCTGCTATCTACACTAAAAAAAAAAATAACCTCAAATTTACTTTACTATTTTTTTAACTTACTTTAGATATTTCAGCATTGTCTATATTTGAACTCATAATCTTCTTTCTCAAAGAGTCATTACTTTTACTAAATGGTCTAGTACCACATTAAAATACTTTACAATGTTTCATAAGAGATTCTTGTTCATGTCAAAGGGCTGGTTTTTTGCTTCATTTGGTTCCTAAAAAGTGTTACAAGTTCAAATAAAGTTTAAGATAGATTTAGAGTACAAAAGTTTGTTAAAAAAGTTAATACAAAGTCAGTCGTGTGCAAAATTGACTTGTTTCTTTGACCATGGTAGAGATGGTAATGATATGAGTCAAGTATTGGTAATTTTAGCTTTATATCAGGATGTAAAATTGTGTCTCATAAGTCATATCCAACTCAATACCTATTGGTTATTTATGAGGGAATTACCGGTTGGGTATTAGGCCTACCCCTCAGTTATCGGGTATACAAAAGTATTTGTCAAATACTATTTGTTGAGATTTCAAGTACATCTTTTACAATTATAGATATTTAAAACATATATATAATAACTATTGAAAACAAGTGGTTTATGACTTCTTGCTTTTTTTACTTATCAATGGATTAACCTTGTTGCTATTTACATTTTTTTAACAGCGAATAGATAGTCACCCGGCCTTACCATAACGAACAGATCAACCTTTCACTCTGCAAATCGCTGAAAGCGTAGCGACCACACCTCACTAGTCCAGTAGGAAACCCATTTTGTGAGAGAACCCCTTGGTTCACCCAACGACTTTTTTTATGCTAAGTGAGACTTCAACCCGAGACCTTTCATTTAAAAAGTACATAGGGTACCATTGGGACAAATGCCACTTGATTTGTTGTTATTTACATGCGAAACAAGTGATCAATTCCAACACTTCTTTGATACGTCACTTTTCTATCTACACATGTACATTCTTATCGGGTCACCAGTATCCAAATTTTCATAGTTGAAAAATGACATCAAATTGATAATACTGGTGCTTATGGATTAGATAAGACTAGTGAAGTACTCTCGTGAGCGTGAGGATGATGATGTCACATAAGTCATTCGCGTCCTAAACACCACCCTCTCCTATTGATGGAGAGCGTGGGAGTGAGTAGCATGACTAGCGTCCTAAACACCACCTGATCATCCTCCTACTTTTTACTCGCTACCTCACTTACCCAATACGTTCATTCTCCCACACTAACTTGCTTACATGACGCCTATGTGACAACATCCCATCACCCTCGCCCTTATCCTCACCCACTCATTACACATATTCTAAGTAAAGTGTCATTTATGATGATGATTAAGTTGAGGTCTCACTATATTTAGTTGTGGTAGATGCATGTTGATACTTTACGAGCATTAAGTTTAAAGTGTCATTTATGATGATGATTAAGTTGAGGTCTCACTATATTTAGCTGTGGTAGATGCATGTTGATACTTTACGAGCATTAAGTTTGCTCATTGTTAGACTATCCGTAGTAGTTAGGGGGTGGTGGAGGTGTGAGTGATGACGCGTCAGTGTCACGCAGAAGATAGAATGGGTGATGGAAAAAGAGTGTAATGGGTGAGTGGAAGTGAGAGAGATGGGTAAAAAATAGAAGGGTGAGGTGGTATATTATGACTGGTTGGAAAATTAAAAAATAAAAATAAAAAAGCTCAACTCCTGTGACACCCAGCTCCCCGGCCCCCGGTCTCCGACCGGTCCGGAGGGTGGTCTGCGTCATTAACCGGGTCAGTCAAACGGCAGGATCGAGTCAACCGGTCTATAATGCACAACTCAGATTATACCAAACAAACCATTCATACATTCAAACGTCAAAGTGTTGATTACATTGATAGCGAAAGCAAAAGTTTACATTACAAACTGTACAATACAACAATAAATATTAAACACATAAGATAGCCCAGATCCTTGTCCCCTTGATCAATGTTTTAGATACCTGAGATTACATTAGTTGAAAAACTCAGCTTTCGCTGGTGAGTCCATATGTTTTGATAATAAGTAAAACCTTTGTTAGTTCATTATACACAGTCATTAGTATAATCAAGAACATGATATCGCATAATGATACATAATACTATTTGCAAAACTGAGGATCAGTCAGTTTCCGATTTGATTGTTATTACCATATGTGTCTGGCACCGAAGCGTGATAGATTTTGCCCCCCATATGAGTTACCAATTCATATAAATAAGAGCTAATAATGCATGCGCGTAAGGTTAACTGTAAACATACAGGGTTACCGCATGTGGTTATCAAACCCAGTAGTA
>WOUH02000009.1:5525568-5536411 GCA_009936405.2 Stevia rebaudiana
AAAAAAACCATATCAATACTATACTCGAATTAAAGATAATGAAATTCTCTATTTAATGGTGTAATTTTTTTTAAAAACATTGAAGCGTAAAAAAGTTATTCGATTTTCAAAAAAAAAAGTGAAAGGTTGTTTATTTACGGAAGTTTCTAAAAAATATGTTTTCCGTCCATACCCTTTTCTCTTTGTACACGTGGCGTATTCTGATTGCATCATACGTTATGTACGAAAATAAACATATGTATTTGATCCGCCTCCATATTATATATATATTACGTCATCCGGTTCAAAATCCGGTTTGACCGATCCGACTAGTGGACCTGTAAAATGACCGGTTCGATCTCCGGTCCGGTTTTTAAAACATTGCCTAAAGGACGAATTGTGTAATTTTATCACATTAAAAAGAAGAGCTTAAACTATAATTTTTGAATGACCTAAATTTGTCTTTGAAAACAAAAAAGAAGTGCTTGAACTATAAAATAAAACATTCTTAAATTAGTAAATATAATATAACAATGGATAAAATAATTTTTTTTTCTTCACAAAATCAATGTTTTACGTTAGAAAAAATCAATGTTTTACGTTAGAACATAAAATATATTTGAAGTATAGTCTATTTTAAATATGAAATTGTTAACATTTAAAATGTTATAACAGTTTAAGTTAAAAGTGTACTAAAACTTAAGTTTTATAAATTTTAAGGACAAAAACTATAACTTCAATTATTTTTAAATAAAACTTATTTAATTGATTTAATTAAAATTTAAAATCACATAAAGCTAAGATATGTTTCTATATGAAATTTTATATAATAATTTATTAGAAGTAGATATATACAAACTTATTAATTTTTATAATGAATGTAACACTATAACCAATAAATATTATGGGTTAGGTTCAGCTAAATAAAGTGTTTATTTTACGAAATGTAAGAGGGATTTAGGACGTTAGATCTATACTTAATGATTGAGATCAAATTGTAAGAGACAAGTTGTTGGAGTGTATTTTGGTAATAAACATACTTGTGACTTTTTTTCAAGTTCCCCCCACATTTTATAAACGCTGATAACTTTTGCATACGACATTATTGTTTTATAAAAAATCACACCATAAAAACAAGTGTTTTTATCTTTAAAACCACTATAATGTTGATATATAAAAAAATAATATTTTTCATCTCATTTTGTCTAATTTTTGTCTAATTTTTGTCATTATGTTTTCTATATAGTTCATTGTGTTTTTCATACGGGTCATTATGTTTTACAACAGCTCATTGTGTTTTTCAAGCTTGACAATGTGTCTTTCATTAATTAACCTTACAAAAAGTTAAGTAAACTTTTAAAAAATCACTGAATATTTATATTTGTAAATATACATTTTAAAGACATGTTTATCTTTAGTTTATACTATACGATGAAATAAGATGTTTTAACTTTAGGTTATGTAATGTTGTGCAATGTTTTATAATCTATAAACTTACAAAGTTTTTAAGTACAAAAACGGTAACAAATTCAAAGAGACCCAATCTTTAAACGGAAATTGAAACACGAAAATGCTTAAAAGTTGCTAGGTGTGTGAATTAATTGAAGTCGTGAAAAGTTAATAAAAACAATTAAATGAAAAGAGGATGGAATCTAATAAAAAAGACAGTGATGGATCCATCCTTAATCACACGTACGCAGAGTGAAAGAAAAGAAGAGACAAACACACTCCTCCTTTTCAAGTTATAGAAAATAAATCTAAATTATTATTAATTATCACATTTTCTCTTTCTTCATCTCCCTCTTTGCATCTATCTCCAGGTAAACTAACAGTGAAGATGGGTCACATGCCATGTGACCAAACAGCTGTCACCACACCCCCAAAATATACTACTAATACTACTCTCTCTCTAAAACCCAATCTCACTTTCTCTCTCTACAACCTCCATCCCCATTTTACTGAAAAAAAAAAAAAAAGTAAATGATGAAAGCAGCTAATCACTTGTTCATAATCTCCTGAAAAAAGATAATCATCGTAGTTCAATATCATACACCATCATCGTCATCATGATGAAAGCTTTCTGCTTTAACGATTTTCTTGTCTTTCTTGCTTTGCTTCAGTGTATCTTCTTTGCTAATGGTGATGTTGCAGAAGCTCAACAGCTTGTCTTCTTCAAATCATCGCTCAAGAATACTAATTTGTTACCAGATTGGGTGGCGGGAAACGACCAATGTAATTTTACAGGTGTTTCTTGCAGAAACTCGAGGGTTTCTGGTATAGATCTGAGCTTTATTGATTTGAGTATCGATTTTGGTTTGATTTCTTCGAGTTTGTTGACGGTTCCGACTCTTGAAACTTTTTTTGCTAGAAGTTGTAATGTTACTGGTACTGTTGGTGTTAGATCTCAGTGTAGTAAGGTTCTTAGGGTTCTAGATCTGGGTGGTAACCGGATCTCCGGTTCGGTGACGGATCTTTCGTCGTTATCGGTTTGTTCGGGTTTGAAGGTTGTAAACTTTTCGAGGAATTTGATGGAGTTTAATGGCGGTTTGAATCCGATTGGGGTTTCTTTGAAGGTGATTGATCTGTCGTTTAATCATATCTCCGGACCGGAAGTTTTTCCGTGGATGTTATTGGACGGTTGTGGTGAGCTGGTGGAGTTCAACGTCTCCGGCAACAACATTTCCGGCACGCTTCCCGAGAGTTTGAAATCATGTTCGCTGCTTGAAGTGTTTGATATCTCCCGGAATAATTTCTCCGGCGAGTTACCGATGGATGCAGTTTTGAGCTTAAAAAATTTGAAGATTTTGATGCTAGGGTTTAACAATTTCGTTGGGAAGTTGCCAGAACCGCTGTCGGAGATGACCAGCTTGGAGAGATTCGACGTGAGTTCGAACCAGATTTCCGGTGAAATACCTGCCGGAATTTGTGAACGGACTACCGCCGGTTCCGGAGGTTTGAAGTATTTGTATCTTCAGAACAACCAGCTTACGGGTTCGATTCCTGCAACTCTCAGCAATTGTTCTGAACTGGTTTCACTTGATCTGAGTTTCAACTTACTCACCGGAGAAATCCCTAAACAATTCCGGTATCTTTCAAAACTTCAAGATTTGATCATCTGGATGAATCTATTATCCGGTGAGATCCCTGAAGAACTTATGTACCTTTCAAATCTCGAAAATCTAATTCTCGATTTCAATTATTTAACTGGTTCGATCCCAGCTAGTTTAAGCAATTGCACCAATTTGAATTGGATTTCACTTTCCAACAACAAATTAGGCGGCGAAATTCCGGCAGCCCTTGGCAGGTTATCTAATCTCGCCATTCTTAAACTCGGAAACAACTCATTTTCCGGCAAGATTCCGCCGGAGCTTGGGGATTGTAAAAGCTTGGTATGGTTGGATTTGAACACCAATCAGTTAAGTGGAACCATCCCGCCGGATCTTTTCAAGCAATCTGGATACATTGCCGCTGCATATCTCACCGGAAAACCATATCTGTACATCAAGAACGATGGTAGTAATCAGTGTCACGGTGCCGGAAATTTACTGGAATTTGGCGGGATCCGGCAGGTGGATTTAGACCGGATTTCATCCCGACATCCATGCAATTTCACCCGAGTTTATTTAGGGATCACTCAACCCAATTTCAATCACAACGGATCAATGATCTTCTTTGATCTTTCATACAACAAATTGGAAGGTGGAATCCCGAAAGAACTCGGGTCGATGTACTATCTCAACATATTGAATTTGGGCCATAATAATCTCACTGGCCCAATTCCTGATGAACTTAGCGGGTTAAAGAACATGGCGATTCTTGATTTATCGCATAACAGGCTTAACGGGTCGATCCCGACTTCGTTAACTAGTTTGGGCCTCGGAGATGCTGATCTTTCGTATAACAATCTGTCTGGTTCGATCCCGGAATCCGCTCCGTTTGACACCTTTCCACCAGACAGATTCTCGAATAACTCCGGGTTATGTGGATACCCGCTTCCTAAATGCGAGTCGGGTTTGAATGCTAAAGCAAACAGTCACCGGAAGTCGAATAAACGAGAAGCATCGCTAGCCGGAAGTGTCGCCATGGGGTTGTTGTTCTCATTGTTTTGCATACTTGGAGTGGTTTTATTGTTGAGGGAGATGAGGAAACGGTGGCGGAAGAAGGCGGCTGCCGCCCTTGAAGCGTACACCGACGGTGGTGGTAACTCGTATTCGGGTGATCGCGCTAACGCGAGTACCGCATGGAAATTAACCACCACGCGCGAGGCGATGAGCATAAGCTTAGCCGCATTCGAAAAACCGTTGAGAAAACTCACTTTTGCGGACCTTCTCGAAGCAACAAACGGATTCGACAACAATAGTCTAATCGGGTCGGGCGGGTTTGGCGACGTGTACCGGGCCCAACTAAAAGACAACACCATTGTCGCTATCAAGAAGCTTATTCACGTTAGCGGACAAGGTGATCGCGAGTTCACAGCCGAAATGGAAACCATCGGGAAAATTAAGCATAGAAACCTCGTCCCGTTGCTCGGGTATTGTAAAGTCGGTGACGAACGATTACTTGTTTACGAGTACATGAAGTTTGGAAGCTTAGAAGACGTGTTACACGACCGAAAGAAAACCGGGATCAAGTTAAACTGGGCTAAACGAAGAAAGATCGCGATCGGGTCAGCCCGCGGGCTAGCTTTTCTTCACCACAACTGCATTCCACACATCATTCACCGCGATATGAAGTCGAGCAACGTGTTACTAGACGAAAACCTCGAAGCTCGGGTATCGGATTTCGGTATGGCCCGACATATGAGCGCGATGGACACACATCTAAGCGTAAGCACGTTAGCGGGAACACCCGGATACGTCCCGCCCGAGTATTACCAAAGTTTTAGATGCTCGACTAAAGGCGATGTTTACAGCTACGGTGTTGTGTTGCTCGAGCTTTTAACGGGGAAACAACCAACCGACTCACCCGACTTCGGTGACAACAACCTCGTCGGGTGGGTTAAACTGCACGCAAAGACGTGCATAACCGACGTTTTTGACCCGGAGTTAATGACCGAAGATCCAACGTTAAAGGTCGAGCTTTTACAACACTTGGAAGTTGCGTGCGCGTGTCTAGATGACCGACCGTGGAAGCGGCCGACCATGATTCAAGTAATGGCTATGTTTAAGGAGATTCAGGCTGGGTCCGGGCTTGACTCGACGTCAACGATTGCAGCCGGTGAGGCGCATTATAGCATGGTGGAGGAGGTGGAGATGACCATAAAAGAAGACAGTGAACAAAGCAAACACTGATGTAGGGAGTTGGTTATTTTGTTATGGTTTTCTGTATTTTGTATGTATGTATTATTATTATTGTTAGTTTTTGGGGGTAATCTTGTCATCATACATAAAAGCAAGTTGATCAATTTTCATGTATATATTTACATAACAAGCTTTGAGAACGTTATGTTTCCTTGTTTGACTATTAGGTTTTGCATTAAAAACGGTATATCATTTTTACTAACAGTATTTTATTTTAAACGGTTGATTAGTTTGTTGGTAGCCTTCTAACTAGCTTTTATAATAAGTTTTGTATTTGAGTTTCACCTTAAATTATACGCTCTTGCTAGAACCACGGTTTATTCCAGTTGTGAATTTTATCTTGTAGTGTGGGGTTGAAAAATTGTTTGCGAGAGTCGGAAAAGAAAAAGTATTTGTATGTAAACTCTTATCATATTTACTAGAGTAAAGTGCATCCGTTTACGCCCTTGAGGTTTGGTCACTACGCCGCAAAAATTGAGCCGTTGCCGGGGATACGCCCTCACATATGCTAGATCCGCCCCTGCACACTTACTCACCCGAACGCATCACATAACCTTATATTTATATATGTTTTCATACATGTAAATACCAAAAAACCCTTATAGCTAGTGTGTTTATATAATAATATTTATATGATATTAACTGTTCTAAAAAAGTTTGTGAAAAATAAAAAATAATAAAAATGTAGAGTAAACTGTAAACAAATAGAAGGGCGTACGTGATCCACAAAAGAAGGAAAAAAGGTGCCGTCAGCGACGGTGACCAAGTGGGTGACCACTTTCTTCAGCTGACCACACTTCTCTCTTTCTTTCATCATCAAGCAATTCTTTGAACTTCTAAAAAATCATTGAATTGAATTGCTTTTTCACAATTTTATTACCTATATATGCATATGAGTGTGTATTATTTAAATCTAATTTTAGAAGGTTAAACAAAAAACTTAATCTGAACCGTTTATATTATAAGTAACTCCATCTGTTTCTTTCATTTTAAGATGTGTAAATTGTATTACACATGTGTACACTGTGTGACATATCTAAAAAATGGATGATTCATAATGAAAAATGAAAGAACTAAGATTAAGTTTTTTGATTAACTTTATAAGACCAGGTTCATATAATACACGTCTTTTATGCATTATATATTAGTTCTATAAATCATTACAATATTTCTGCCTTTTAAAATAAGATTTAGGATCAACTTGCCTATGTGGCTATGTCGTTGTTTGTTGGTTTCATAAAATTATAAGATAATTTAGTAAAAGAATTAATTAAAAAGCGATTTGATCACCATTCATTCAACTTTGTCAAGAACTGCGTTTGTAGGCCTCATAAATAGATGGTTGCTTTCTACAATTATCCAGCCGCCTTATAAAAATACTTTGTGTACACTTTTCAAATCATAATATAACAGTTTGGATCGGAATTAGAGGATTAGACGAGCAACCAGACCAACATTTTGTATAATTTTTCAACCCAACAAATAGATTATAGATATGTGAGTTACGGTAAACCTATTTTTAAGTTTACGAAGGTAAGAGTAATTGTAGTTGTTCACGGTCCGGTTTTAACTGTTTTAGATCAGACCGTGAACCAAGTCGTAATTAAACCAAAATCAAATTGTTAGAAATAAAAATAGAACCAAACCAAACTATTTACTAACGGTGTCGTTTCATTGTTTGAAGTTTATGATCCAAATTCTATCATGGTACAGTAGAACCTCTATAATTTAATACTCGATAAATTAATAACCTCGATAAAATTAATAATTTGTTTGGTCCCAACTTGGGACCAGTACAAAATTGGACCCCAATCGATAAAATAATAAGATAATAACTTTTTTGAAATCCTAACGAAACTATAATATAATAATTACTAAAATATTCCAAAATTTTAGGATTGTCTAGTAAAAGTGAATCTATAGTCACTTGTTTTTTTGTGAAATTCAAATCTATATTGATTTCATCTTTAAATCTCTCAATTACACTTAAGAGTTGAAGCACTGTATTCTTGTATTGAAACAAAAAGTTGTGAATGATTGTATTCTTGTAAGCTAACTCTTTAAATTAATAATTTAATAATTTATCGATATAATAATATCTCGCTAAATTAATAAAATATCTTGGTCCTAGCATTATTAATTTATAGAAGTTTTACTGTACATTAATATACACTAGTAATCTAAACATGTAATTATACACTAACTAGTAACTACAATAATACAAACATGTAATTATCTAACCAGAGAAACATCATTCCATAAATGATGCCGTAAATACAATAATACAAACTTTTTTTTTGAACGTACAACAAATTCATTCAACCAAATTATCCAACATTATCAGTCAAGTTTTCACTTCTAATGATTTAAACTCCCACTACTTCTCTCCACTTTTGTGAAGGATAAACATCATATCATAAAACCAGTTGATCATTGTACAATAATACAAACTATAAACATTACAATGCATTATAAATGATGTTATTAGCACTTGAAAATATATTCTACGGCCCTAAAACCACTTCATTGGAAAGCAGAATTACACATAATAGCATACTCCATTTTGAAGTGCTAATAACATCATATATTTTTCTAACCTAAAAACTTGTAAATAAAAACTTACGGTTTTTGTTAATACCTGCTAACCAATGAGTTAAGGTAAAACAAAAGGTTTTGCCTGACGGGTCAGCTTCAACGAAATCAAATCAAACATGCAATATTATCGAAAGATAGAAAGACTTAGAGAGATGATCAGTTTCTCACATTCACATAAGTTGGTCTTCATGCATGAATTTGACACACAACACATTATTCCAAATCTCAGTGAAAGCTCTGATGATGATTCCATGATAATACGGAGAATTCAACTGCAAAAAGCAGTTCAAAAGCTCTTTCAGATCATCTCTCCCGTAAATCTCTTTTTCCATTATCATCTGCAACATTGAGTCCCGGAAATCCACATATGGGTCGTCGGAATCTTTCTCCACCGCTAGACTGTTACCTCCGATCCTCCCGAACCCTTGAACGGCACTCATGTTTCTCACATCGGAATCGTCCGCCGTCGAGTCCGGTGAGAATGTGGTGGTGGTTGCGGTGGTACTGCTGGTGGTAGTGGTGCTCCAGGCGGAGGAGTGACGGTGGTGGTGTTTGTATTTGTTGGGTTTTGGATGGAAGATTTTGGAGAGCTTTAATCTCCGGCAGCCTCCACCGCAGCCGACGGCGACGGCGGTGGTGTTGAGTTTTAGCTTTTTGTTGATGGTAGGCATTTGTGGCAAGGAAGTGAAGGTTGACTCATTGTGATAAAAACATGTATATATAAATTCTGGATTCTGAGCAATATCAACATGTGCTAACGTCACAGCAACTTCGTGTACGATTTCGTGACAGCCAATCATCTATGTTAAAAAGTAAAAAAATTTATATATTTATTTAAATGGCCAAGTAGAAAATACTTATATAGGAAATGATATAGGTAATTAATTTAGAAGGTAATTAGTGTATTAGGTTGGATGGGAAGCATCATAAGAGAAACATTTTTTTTAATGTAAGAACCAAAAACTAAAACTTACTGAACTTTAAAATTTTCATATTTCTTTATACGTTATTATTTTTTAAAACGAATTGCATTATTGAGTCACAAATTCTCTTCTATTTCAAACGAGTATAATGAAGCCATCTTAAAAAGAAAAAAAATTGTGGCATAAAAGTTTAATACTACATATATACAGTATAATGATAATTTACAAATCATATTTTTTCAAATTTATATTTGCGTTTTTAGAAAAGATTGATTCATAATTTTCTTTATTTTTTTTACTTTTTTTATACTACATATGTGTAATACTATTGTAATATGATGATAATTCAAATATTTTATTACTTTGAGTTACCTTACGAATTTCCTATAAATGTTTTTTTTTTTTTTTTTTTTTATGTATATCTATGTATATTAAAAGTAGTTGTTAAAAAATAAATAAATAAAAAAATTAAAGTACAAGTATATACTACATATATGCAGTATACTACAACTTATGACATAAATTTTTTTATTTTTTTAATATGGCTTCATTATACTCGTTTGAAAGAGTGTAAAATTTGTGATCTAATGGTTCAAATCGTTTTAAAAAATAATAACGTATGAAGAAATGAGAAATGTTTAAAGTTCACTTTAATATGGTTTTTTGATTTTCAAATAAAAAGTTGTTCTCTCATAAACCATCCCGTAGGTTAGATAACATAAATTTTTTTGTAATCGTCAATAGCCTAGGTTCGAATTTCGTTCTCCATACAACCGTTTTCACGAATGTCGCAAACTAAGATTTTATGAGTACCAAACAATCTTGATTGTGTCTACATATTACGCCATTTATGGCTCACTCGATGAGCCGTACGAGTTTCGCCTTCAGGTGCATCTAGTAGGAAACCTGATGAACTTGCTCCCAAAAGCCATTCGCAAGAATATCGGTTCCTCTGTTTCTTTACAAAAATCTAAGCTCGTGTCAAACGGACCTCCTCTTCATGGCTCCATTTCCATTAAATCATTTTTTTTAAAAGAAAGATGATAGTGTTGATAGAATAGAAAGAAATTGTTTGAAGAGTTTCTGAGATTATAAGATGAAATAAAATAAGAGAGTAGAGTTATTTATATAGGTAAAAAACAATTTTTTATTTTTTTCAGCCATTCAACGCCTATTTTATTTAAACAACCACCATGTGGCCCAATCAGAAGGGAGCTAGGCGGGTGGGACTCGAGGGCCGTTGGGGCCAATTTGGGTGTAGGGGCGGGGCGGTGTTTCATTGGGTATCAAGAGCCATATCACCAGCCTCATCGTGGGTGATGGTTGTATTTGACTCATCCTTACAAGAACTATGACTAAAGTGGTTGTGTGCGTGAAAGCTAGGGTATGTGTCTCTTGGTGATCAAGTGTGATCGATATAACATTAGTTGGATATACCATTAGATAGGTGTTTAAGGTCAATTGATTATAAGTGGTTGCCTTTACCGGCCAATGCTTCTCATACACTCACGTGTATGGCAGAGTGTATATCGCAACACCAATGCTCAGTCTATCTGGCAGGAGTTGACGTGGGTTGGCGGGGTCATGCCCACTACACCGCCCCGCACTTCCTTTGACGGGCGTGAGTGCCAACGTCGTGGGTGCAGCCGCGGACGTTGCCCTCCAAAGTCTTTGCTTTTTTTGTTTCTTTTTTCAACCAATCACAATCTACCACCTCATCCTCTTACTAATTACAATACACCACCTCACCCTCATACTTTTTATCCACTTAACTCACACTCACTATGGCATTTCCACTCTCCCAGTCACTCGAGTGAATCACTCTCTCTCCTACGTGGCACACTCACTCACCTAACACACTTGGACGCACAACAAAGTCTCATAGTGACACTTAATTACAAGTGGCACACATTTTGGATATGAGTATATATAAATAATGTGACACCCGTCTCCCGGGACATGTCACGTTATCGGATTTACTCATGAGCACAATAGTTAAAACAGAGATAGCTCATTTGCAGCGGAAATATAAACTCTTATTCATTA
>WOUH02000009.1:5577173-5614220 GCA_009936405.2 Stevia rebaudiana
CGATCACCACTGTGTTGGGCAGAGGTTGGTGACACTCAATTCATCAAAGCCATTACCGGTCCGGAACTTGTTCAAGACACGACCGACAAAATCTTTAAAATCCGAGATCGAATCAAAGCTGCGAGAGATCCTCAGAAGAGTTATGCCAATAACAGACGAAAACCTCTCGAGTTTGAGATCGGGGATAAAGTCCTTTTGAAAGTATCACCCTGGAAGGGGGTAGTACGTTTCGGAAAGAAAGGCAAGTTAGCAGCACGATATGTCGGACCATTCAAGATCATTGAAAGAATCGGTCCTGTTGCTTACAAACTCAAGTTACCTCAAGAACTCAGCGGTATTCACGACACTTTCCATGTTTCGAATCTCAAAAAGTGTCTTGCTGATGAATCATTAATCATTCCTCTCGATGAAATCCGTGTTGATGACAAACTTCATTTCATTGAGGAACCAATCGAGATCATTGACACGGAGGTCAAGAGGCTAAAAAACAAACAGATTCCTATAGTCAATGTCAGATGGAATTCACGGCGTGGTCCAGAGTACACGCTGGAACGTGAAGACCATAAGAAAGAAAAGTATCCCCATTTGTTCCCAGAACGAAACGACTAACTCTAAATTTCGGGAGGAAATTTCAATAACACGGGGAGACTATAACAACTGGTCGTTTTCCGGCAGTTGACCGGTCACTTTCAGACAACTTTTCGACTGTTGACCATCTGAAAATCCGCCGGTACCTAACCATAACTCGATTATTTTATCAATATTATAATTCCATTATATTCATATCTGAATTTAGATTCATTTAAGTGTAATCAGAATTTTGATTTGAGCAATGATTTGCAAGTTACACGCAAAACGGTGCAACGTGCCGTATGCTCAAAATCCCAACACCTCATTTGGAGATGAAACCAATGGGGTTAGATGCGGAACGGAAAATCGTGAACGAAGGTGAAAACCGCGCATAAAACGGAGTCCGAACGAAGCAGGAAATCGCGTTTGAAGTTAACCCTACTGACCGATCGAGGTTCGGGCTGACGTGGCACCACGTGGGTGGTCCGGGTCCCACGTGGCAACGCCATATAGGCTTGGGAGAGCTGACTCATGGCAGGTTCGGACCGAACCTAGATTGCGGCTGGCCCTCGCGTGCCGCGAACCGGCCACATTACACCCTCGCGTGGCGCGAGCGACCAGGCGACTTCGTCCCAAAGTTATCCTTCCTCGTGTGACGCGAGCCGAAGAACCAAGGACTCTCGCGTGCCGCGAGCGACCCCAGCTGTGTCTATAAATAGAGCTTCACGAGCTCAGTTCCATCTCATACAAATCATGAAATCACATTCACTCTCTGATCAAAATCTGCTATTAAGGGTCTTTAACGAATTCCCGAATCGCTGTTGAAACCGTTCGTTGATCGCACGAAGCACGGAAGTTCTGCTCACTGCTCGTAGATTCTCCTATTCTCGCATTCTCTCTCTCTACCATTATCGCGTCTATGCGTATAATGAACTAACAAAGGTTTTATCGTTATCAAAAACCTATGGACTCGCCAGCGAAAGCTGAGCTTTTCAACTAATGTAATCTCAGGTATCTAAAACTGGATTAAGGGGACAAGACAATGGGCTATCGTATTTGTTTAATAGATGTTATAGTATGATTATGTAATCTTTGCTTCCGCACTTGTAAAATACTCTGATGATGTAATGAAATGCTTGTTTGGTGTAATCTGAGCTGCGCATTATAAACCGGTTGATTCGATCATGCCATTGTACTGACCCGATTAGTGACGCTGACCGCTGCCTGGACCGGTCAGAAACCGGGGGCCGGGGAGCGGGGTGTCACACTATACTCTCATCCTATGACCTTAGAGTATAAGATATACCCCCGTCTAGATATGAGGTATGCCTGTGTGAGTGTGAGTGATGTAGGTAAAAACACACAAACACCACTTCATGACCTCTCACAAACAGTCGAATATATGTTAAAGAGTAAACCCGAATGAGTTTGGGAATTGATTGATTTTTTTTTGTTGTTTTTTCTTTCACAGCACTCTCAGAATGGTATATCCATTTACCTCCAAACCTTTTTACCAGCATACCACTTATTCACACCAAACAGTCAAACACACCCTCGCAATACCACCCAAACGCAAAATCTCGAAATTGTCATCTGCGCCGTCGCCGCTGATTAACACCTCCGACATCTTCCGCCGTCGCCTCATCAGGTAAACTGTTTCACTGTCTCCACTAAACATAAGTGATCGATTTATACAATAGAATTAGTTTTTTTCAATTTACTGATTATGTTCATCAATGAACTAAAGTGTTAATCTTGTCAATTTCATTTTTTTCCATTAATTACACTTTGCTGTCCACTATTTCAATATGCATTCCTCAATCATCAGCATCGACTCCTGTGCTGTTTAAATTTGCATTAGACTCATGTTTCTGCAAAACAGTTGCGTTTGTGTTCCATCTGAAGTATTTACTGTCATTTACAGTCAAACAGATGGCGGAAGAAGCAGTACTAGGGTTTCTGGAACATAACGAACAGATAATAGATTCAGGGGAGTTTGCTGATGAGAAAGGAATAAGTCACGAAGAGATTGTCAACGTCATTAAGAGCCTCAATGGCTTTCAATTCGTTGACGCTCAGGTCTTTTCCTATCATGTTATGATAGATAAAGTTATTATAGCAACTGAATTTATCAATTTTGTATCCATAACGAACTAGTTTCATAACTACAAGAGCCTACATTCTTATTTGTTTCCTTGTTATACATCATAACACTGCAATTTAAGATTTCTAAATGATTGGTTTTTGGGAAACCATACAGATCCTTACTTTGAATCATGGATCTGGAAATGATTCGTTTATGTTAGATATGCAAACTGTACATATTATTTTTAAATGCATTAGACAAATCATGCTTAATCTGTGAATCTTATATTGGAGAGTTTAATAAAAGTTTAGATGATAGATATCAGTTCATATGATTATAATTTAGATGTAAATGGGATTATAAATTGAGGGGAAGAACATTTTAGATGAGTGAGTTTAATCATCTCAAACCAGTTTAGATGATAGATATCAATTCATATGATTATAGTTTAAAGAAGGTGATGTGATTGAAATGCATATACGGGTGTGTTGATAAATACTTTTCCTTGAGTATACATATATAAATATTGTAATAATATTGTGACATTTTACTCTATTTAGCTCAGATGTACTACAATATTAGCTAGGTTTAGAAAGAATGGATGTTTATAATTCTCTACATGGAAGACACTTGCTATAGTTACAAAATTTAATACAAGGGAACTTGTTGATGTTGGTGTTTTCTTAACTATAGCTCCTAATTTTCTTTAAGTTGTTGGTAAATGGTAACATGGGTTCACAACAGTTTTTGTCCATATTTTATTGGTGATGTGTCAAGAGAAAAGAATATATTATCTTGAACTTTTGATCAAAGCTCTCTGATGTGATTTATTTGTATATACTATATGGTGTGTTGGTGTTTAGTATTTTAAGTAGGTAAGTGAGTAACAAGTTAATAATGTGTTCACTCTGGATTATAGTTTTCTTCATAATGACTTTTTTTTGTATGTGTTCTATTTTCTTTCTGGATGGAGATGGATTTGGTTTTCAAATCTTATATATAAATCATAATCTGTTTTTTTTCGTATAGGATATAAAAAAGGAGAGATGGCAGTTAACTGCTGAAGGAAAAACTTATGCTGCTAGTGGATCTCCAGAATATCAACTATTCATTTCCATCCCACCAGAGGGTATTTCGCGAGTAGAACTACAGGTTAAACAAACAAAACTTTTATTTACAATGTTGAATATGGATTAAGAATACTTAATTTTTGAACTATAGTTACATTACGTGTGAATTTCTATTGCATCTGATTGTTGTTGAGAATAGTCGGTTGCTTGCTTGAAGATTTGCTAAATAAGTTGATTTTTTGGATGCAGAAAAAGTTAGGAGACTCGATTTTCAAAATTGGTTGCCAGCAAGCGATAAAAAATAAATGGGTGGAAATGGGAAAGTCACAAGTCTCAAAAAAGGTAAAGTTAACATGATTGTATTTCTGAAATTGCTACTTTTTAGATTAATATAATTCAGTCTTAGACTCTTAGGCCTTGATTTTGTTAGCTTTATTGAGCTTAGTATATGGAATATGCATGACAAAAAATTATATTTATGACTCTTATAGGGTATCCGTATTTGTACTAATATTATGGCAGTTTACTAAACATTATTATTGGTGATCCACATGCTTGCATATTGTTTGTTTTGTGAACAGCTAATTAATAGGGGTCACTTTATAGAAATGTAATCAACTTTTGTTCTAATTATGTCACACATACTTTTTTTTATTCCATTTAGGTCACTGATACTCTTTTTTGTGCCAATTAGGTCACTAATACTTTTATCTGTTCTAATTAGGTCACTTTACTTTAAATAAGTGTTACAATCCTATACATTTTACCTACCACATTAGGTTACCATGTCATTTGGAATTTTATTTTATTTACTTTTTCAAAAAATCATGGTGGTTAATTATGTGAATAAAAAATTAAATATCAAATAATTAATAATTTTGTAGGTAAAATGTGTAGACTTAGAACATGTTCTTAAAGTAGAGTGACCAAATTGGAATAAAATTAAGTATGAGTGACCTTATTGGAAAAAAAAGTATGAGTGACTTAATTGGAACAAAGCTGATAGTTGGTTACATTTTTATGCCCATTGCCCTTAATATTATGCATGTGCTCTCAAATCTGCTTAACTTTGCTACTTTTTTTTATGTTTTTTCTTGATGTTGCATGTTAAACAAGATTAGTTTTAGATAGTTGTTATATTACTAATGTGTAATTATGATGTTTAATTGTTTATATATATCCTTGTATTCTACAATTATTATTCATGATATCACAATATTACGGTGGTTTACTAACCTTGTATTATTTTTGACTTGATGTAGGTTGCAAATGTTGATGATAACGTGAAGGCTCTGCTCATAAAGATAAATAAAGGAGAGGTGCATATATTTACAAATTTCTTCGATTTAAATAAACCATTTATCATTAACCAATAACCGTTGGGTAGAAATCTAGAATTACATATCTTTCTGATCTTAAACATCATCATTCACAATTGGACAACTTAATTCTTTTATTTGAATGTGAATTATATGTTCAACTCAACATAGTATCCGTACATAGTATTAACCAATGAAATAATTTATTTCAGGCCCTCAATCAAGAGGATATTGATGCTCTGAAGCGAAGAAAACTTATTTCTCCCCAGTAATAATTCTTTATTAAATTATTTTTTTAATGCTTTTGGTTATACATCAAGAAAAGTTGGATACTTATGTACCAACTCTATCTTCATGTTGTGCAATTGCTCATCATCGGTAGATTTGATATTTTGAAGTAATTTTTTAATATATCATGCTACATTTAAATCTTTTATGTGTAATTTTTTATGTCATTTTATTTTTACAGTATATGGAAAGGCTACTCTGTAAAAAAAGGTCCTAATTATGCTCCGAAAAGAAAGAAGCCTGCTACTGATTTAACTCGAGCGAATCTGCAAAGGTTTTAATTTATTGGATGCTTTTTTATCATAGGATGAAATTAAGAAGCTTGAAAACTTTTAATAATTGTATTTTTGTGTTGTTTTTTAGTGGTGAGTGGAAGGAATTGCAGTTTAAAGAATATAATTTCCTTGCAAAAGGCTCTCCAGTTGAAGGCGGTTATCTCCATCCATTACTCAAGGCAAGAATACAGTTAATAATTTTTTTTTTTTTTGATTTTTGGTTGTTTTCTTTGGAAAATGCAAGTAGATGCCAAAAATAAACGTTTCTTCTAATTTGGATGGTTTTTGTTAAACGAGATTTTTTTGAGTTACTTTTTGTCTGTCTTTTGGTCAAGCTTGATTAATTTTGCATAAATAATAAGCTTGGATCCCTTAAATTAAAAAAAAGAAAAGAAAACAAAAAACCTTTTGTTGGTGCTAAAACATTGTCAATGCATTGGACACTTGCATCAAGAGTTCAAGACTTTATGATTGGCAAATATATTATTTTTATTTTGTCTAGACATAATTATGTAACTGAGATATATTAAGTAATTTAAAATTTGCACAGATTATTAACTTTTCATCAAGGTGTGTTTTCTATCTTTAAATACCAATTTATTGTAGGTAAGGCGACAAATCCAGATGATTTTTCTTCAAATGGGGTAATGACAACTATAAGTTTTGATGTTGGTATCATTTTACGGATATTTTTATCTTTTATAATAACTGTTTGTTTAATTGCAGATTCGAGGAAATGCCTACAAATAATTATGTTGAAAGCAGGTAGTTACTGTTCCCCTTTATTTATGCTATTCAAAATATTCAATTACATGAAATCTTGTCTACCATAAATAGTCAGTCTTATTAAATAAAAAAAGTTTTTATTTGATATTTTGATAATAATATTATTTAAAAAAAACACTTTACCTGTCGGCCCGCTGGTAAAAAAATGTTGTAATAAATACAGCTTCTGGAATTTTGATGCACTTTTCCAACCGCAACAGCACCCTGCCCGTGATTCACATGATACATTCTTTTTACGAGGTATTTTTAAACAATATTTTGTATCTTGCGTGTTTGTTTCTGAATTTACTCTAATGAATGACGTGGCAATGAAACTTCTAGAACCTTCCACTACAAAGATGCTTCCGGAAGATTATGTTGAGAGAGTGAAGCAGATTCATGAGTCTGGAGGTCATGGATCTAGAGGGTATACGACTATACGCCATCATATAAAATTTTTATATGTATACCTTAATAGTTAATACCTTGACATATTTTTATTATTTCTTTTTTAAATTTGTAGCAATATTTATTTTTCAGGTATGGATACGATTGGAAAAGAGAGGAAGCAAATAAAAACTTATTAAGAACTCATACAACTGCTGTGTCCTCGAGGATGCTATACGCCCTTGCAAAGGTTTATTTTTTAGTTATTTTTTCACGTAAATTTCATTTATTTGTAACAAAATATAATATTAAAAGAAGCATAACTAGAGGCTGTTAAAAATAGGAAAAGATGCTTACATATCTGTATGTTGGTTTCCGATACCTTTTTTTATTTACTTGTTTTGGTTTGGAGTTGAAGGATGAATTATTTGGCTGTGTATGATTTATTAACTGCTAAATTTATAAAATTTACAGAAACCTTTTGAAGCAAAAAGGTACTATAGTATTGATCGGGTTTTTAGAAATGAGGCGGTTGACCGGACCCACCTGGCTGAATTTCATCAAATAGAAGGTATCTTGTCTCTGTTCGGTCATATACAATGAAATGTTTGCTAGATTCCAGAATTCTGATATTTTATAATTGACATCTTGCTGTAATTTATAGTTTTTAAAAGAATACCAGTCTTAATTTTCTGTTGAAAAAAAAACTCAGCAACCCAGGAAGTTTGTATTTTTAGCCTTTTTTTTCTGTAATTTTTCAGGAAATACTTGAATATTAAATTAAAATTATGTTATGTTTATTTTATTTATCTTGAATTCTGGCAAATTCAATTGAGGTTGAATTTTAATTAGGAATTCTTCTAAGTTGGCTTTTGGCATGGTTTCCAAGAAAGATCCGTTTGTCAAAATGCCTCTAAAAAACAAAAAACTGTTTATATTATACGGGTTAACGAAGTTATACGTGTTTATAAACCACAAGAGATGATTGCATTTTTATATTTGTACACTTGCACCAATAACAATTTTCCAAAACCACATCGTGATTCATGATTACCACATGATAATCAGTATTATCAAAGTGGCATCATTTTATTATTATTATTACTTTTTTATGTTAACCACTTACTGTTTCAGGGCTAATATGTGATCGCGGACTGAGTCTTGGTGACCTGCAGGGTGTGCTGCATGACTTCTTCTCCCGTTTAGGTAAATATAATTCTTATTTCTGTTCAGGGGCATTATAGTAAATTCACAATTATATCCAAAATATAATATTAAATATTTTTTCATGCCATTTTTTATTCCAGGAATGTCCAACTTGCGTTTCAAGCCTGCTTACAATCCATACACCGAACCAAGCATGGAAATATTCGGGTACATAACATTTTATTTTTATTTTTGTTAACTCTTAATCATTTTGAGCGCGTGTGTATGTATAATGTATGTATTATCTGACGTGGCAGATATCATGAAGGCCTAAAGAAATGGGTTGAAGTTGGAAATTCTGGAATGTTCCGACCCGAAATGTTGCTTCCAATGGGACTTCCCGAGGATGTTACAGTTATTGCTTGGGGCCTTTCTCTTGAACGGTAAATATTTTTTAAATTTATATTTAATAAATGTCTTTAATTACGTAAATTTGTTAAAATTAGGGTCTGTAGGACTCTGAATGTAAAAACAACCAAAGGGGTGAAGAAATTATGAAAGGTTTTACTTAATAAAAAAGTTCTGGTTTTAAATAAAGCTTATTTGGTTTTGTAAATAAAGCAACGCCTTGCGTACGTGATGCGCGCTTTGCGTTTTGGTTTATTTTTTACTTTTTGTACTAACAACTCTTGTTATGATTACAAAACCAATTATTACAATTATAATATGAAATTTCGAATAAATTGACAGAAGAGGTTATGTGCATTAATAGTAGACTTTGCCCTGTTTGACCAGTTTCTATTCTAGCAGATTTTTTTTAATTATATTTTAACCTGTTTGAAATAAAACATAACCCAAATATGTTTTTTAAATATTATTTAGACAATGTTAATTCACGGCATATTTGTAAAGTACTACTGATCTATTGCTACATTTTGGAATTTTTTTTTGGAATCAAGTCAACGCAAATACTTGTTTCATAGTGTTTTATATTATTGAGTTCTATGTTAATATATAATTATAAATTTATTTGTGTTTACACCAGACCAACTATGATACTTTATGGCATTGATAACATCAGAGATCTCTTCGGGCACAAGGTATATGGTTATATCAATATAACAAATTCCAACATATATAAAACATTATTTGATTCTGCTTTTATTTTTTATTTTTATTTTTTTTATTTTGCAGGTTGACCTTGGTCTCATTAAAAGCAACCCCATATGCCGCATTGGTTTATAATGCAAAGATTGTGATAATTGCTTGATTAAGAATACACATACATCTAATTTTAATTTCATAGAATACATTATCATTTTAGTTGTTTGTTCTTCAACATGATACTGTTAGGTCAAAAGTTGATCTCTAAATTATATATTTCACGCATTGTTTACTAGTACTAATTAATTTGTTTTAACGTGTCATTATATTTTATGTATCATCCTCTTGCATGAGTCTAATTTTATACTTATGTTACTGCCTTTTTCATTTGTCAAGTGGTGTTTTAAGGGTCGTATTTAAAATTTTGTTAAAAGAACATAGAAGTTGTAAAATCACATATAGCAACAATTTACAACTTTACGAGTCCATGGATAGTTAGTAGAATCAAACATGTATGATTTTTTTTAACACAATGTATAAATTGTTTAGCTATTTTTATATTAATATTATAATTGTTTTGTAACATATTTTGTTTTTCGTTTCTAAATTATAAATTTGATATTCTATAAAATTCTGAATGCTTCATTGTTACGTCTTTAGTTATATCAAAAATTTGATAAATGTTTTATTCGAAACCCATTGAGGTCATAGAGAAGATAAATTTGATTTCTTTTTATGTCGTTTTTTCGAATGTAATGTAACTTTGTTACACATGTATTTCTATCTATGTTTTGGTATAAGTTTTATTCAAACCTAGCGGCTGCAGCGCAAGATTAGAAGTCACGGGTCAAATATATCTATATTTGTCACCATAACGAAATTGTTTTTTTTGAATTCCGAATATATTGTTGTAACGTGTTTAATTTATCTATTTTTCGATGTAAATTTATTTATAACAGTGTCGTAACTCGTGAGCAACATCCGGTTAGGATTATAATTAAATGATTTGTTGTGGAGAGTTGGAGATTGTTCCTTTCTTTTCTTCCCTTTGAGTAAACATTATTTGGGGCCCTACAATGATAAAGTTGTTATATTAAAAACATACAATACGAATTAAAATGTTTAATAGGTTCAATTTTCACCTAAGGGCTGAGATAATTATACTGTATCGGGGTTGTATCTTGAATGTTTATACTTATAGTGAGGCCTTTAACCTTAATTTAAGCTAGTTTATTATTTTTATTTTGTATTTTAAATTTAAGGGTATTTTAGTTACGAGAATAGTTATGTGTCATTTAAGATTTAGTGTTATTCACTATTGACCTTTCATGTAATTTTTATAAGTAGAATCACAATTGAAGAGAGGAACCTTAGTTCCTTTAGAGCATTCACATCAACATTTATACATATACATATGTTTTTCTATTAAATTTGGAGAAAAAATAAAGTATAGTTATTCTTTCAAGCTACATTAACATCTTTATAATAGAAAACACTTTTAGAGAAGTTTCAGTAGTTCTTTATATATAGATTATTTTTTAACTATCTCTACAAATTTTGTGAGTGTGTATAACATAGAAAAAATAATAAAATAAGTATTTTTTCTGAGTGATAGAGAAAAATAAAGAATGACATATATAATGTTTTTCTTATAAGTAATCAAAACTTAATGATAAATATGTTTCAAATTCTAGAGATGAGATTACGTGTGTAATCAAACTCTAAAATACAATCATCATTCCTTCATATATCATGTCATCATGCCTATATAGCAACGAAAGCACTACCTTGAACCTTCATCTAAACCCTTGGGTTTTTGTGTATTTTGATTTAACAATGGCGGGAAGAGGTTCTGCTACGAAATTGAACCCCACCACCAGCGTTCGGATCGTTGTCGCCGGTGATCGTGGCACCGGTAAGTCCAGCTTGATCATCAGCGCTGCTGCGGAGTGTTTTCCAACGAATACTCCGTCAGTGTTGCCCCCTACCAGGTTGCCAGAGGATATGTTCCCTGATCGTGTTCCCGTTACAGTCATTGACACATCTTCTAGGTATTCTGCTATTGAATAATACTTTTAACACGCTCTGTGTTTGATAATTATCTGTAGCAACCACTGTTGATGTTATCTCTCTTGCATATAGTCTGATTATCTAAGAAAGTAACCTATGATTAGGTTAAATTAAAAATATATAAGTAATTTTTATTTTTATCAATCAATAAACAATATTGTTACTGCCAGTTTTAAACTGTTCAAGATATTGTTTTTTGAAGCTAAGAGCTAAAGAAATACCACACACATTTTATCCAGATTTCAGACACAAATTTTCATATGATAATCAAAAAATGGTCATATAGCATGTATTATTATTATATGAGGTGGTGTTCATCAAATCACATGACATGTATGATATGTTTTCACTGACATTGAAATGAGTTATGTTACATTGTGACCATATGATGTGACATGAGGCTGGTGTCAACATTTGGAAAAAATGGTGTCTTGATAACAGCATCCTTTTTAAACCTTTAAATAAGTAGATAAGTATAAGCAGAACTGCAAAAGCAGGTTACCCAATCACTAGAAATTGATTATCAGATAATCAATTTCAGAAATCTCTCAAAGACTCAAACACCCCCTAATTAAATTAAGATTTTTTTACGCTAAAATTATAATTTTGAAAGCAAAATTTGTTATTTGTTTTTGAATTTTAGATGTATATTTGCAGTGGAGGATGTAAGAAATAAGAATGCACGCGTTTCACTTGATCATATGTAGAATTTGTGAAGTTTGAAACAAGAAACTAAACTCGATGTGTGATCTATTTATTTATTTATTATTTTATTTATTTTTCAGTTTGGAGTATAGAGACAAACTTATTGATGAACTAAAGAGAGCTGATGTAGTTGTTCTTACCTATGCATGTGATCAGACTTCAACACTTGATCGGTTGAGTACTTTCTGGCTTCCAGAACTTAGAAGATTAGAGGCATGACTTCTACTTGTCTTTATTTGGATGAATTTTAAGTTTGTATGTTTTAATTTATAAATCTAGAATTGTATAAAACTATTGATTGATTACAATTGTAAATCATCTACTACCTTCTTTGACCTTACCTGCAAGAATAATCATGCGCAAACACACACACATATGTATGTGTGTGCGTGTAGCTATTTGTATTTATGGTATCCTGGTGTGCACATATTAATTTAGGTATATATTGGATTGCTGTTAAAAAAAAGTTATTTTAATGTAGTATTTTTGAAGGATTAGTAATTAGGTTTCCTTTATTTGGTTGGCGTAGAGTTTACTCTAATGGCTCATTCATTTAACAGACAGTCATTACCTGTTATTATATTTATATTTATATTTTTTGTAAAAGTGAAATTACATTGAAATAGAAGGCAAAAAGATTTTATAACACCTTGATGATATATATATATACAAACATGTACAGGTGAAAGTTCCTGTTATACTGGCAGGTTGTAAGTTAGATTTAAGAGATGAACAACCAGAATCTATTTTGGAGATGTTAATGTCACAATTTCTGGAAATTGAAATTTGTATTGAATGTTCAGCATACAGACATATTCAGGTAATATTTTTTTAGTAAGCTTTAAGCTTTTGTTTATAGTATAATTTTGTTTAAGAAATCTCGCCACATTTATAACTTTTCTATTGTCAAAATTGATGAACCATTGAGATAAACCAGTTTGACCTGTTTTTAAAATTGGAAATAAGATACTACTATTGCATTCTGAAGTCCAAACACATTACTTAATTATCTGATTATTACAACTTCCAACAACATTTCTAAACACCCATTTCTACAACATATCGTATTGTACTGATTATTCCAATTCTGAGATACGTAGTTAAAATTTTATTTTATATATATCTAACTCTAATAAATGATTCCAAATAATGGCACCATAATTTTTTAATTTTTTTAATTTTTTATTTTATCCTAAAATAGATTTAATTTTAACATAATTTAAATTTAATATTATCTAATTAAATATTTATCTTATATATTTAGAAGAGTAAACTGCGCTTTTATCCCCAAGTTTTGCAAAGGTTAACAGTTTTAGTCCACCCTTAACAATTTTTGTCCACCCTTAACAGTTTCGCCCCTAATGTTTTCGGTCTTACTAATTTTTGTCCCTAATGTTTCAAGTCTTAAAAAAATTCATCTTTAACGTTTCAAGTCTTAATATTTTTCATCCTTAACGTTTCAAGTGTTAACAGTCTGCTGTTAAGGGTTTAATGACGAAAATTGTTAAGACTTGAAACGTCAGGGACGAAAACTGCTAAGTGTTGACTGAAACTGTTAAGCCTTACAAATCTCAGTAACGAAAACCAAAGTGTACTTTATTTAAATTTCAAATTTGACTTTTCTTTAATTTGTATAATTACCAACTAAATTGAAGTAATATATGTTTAAAAATTTTATAATGTATAGTCTTAATGCACCAAACCATAATTTATAGCTGTAGAAGTGTCAAACATTTATTTGTTTAGAGTGTTTACAACATAATAACTTTATATACATGCAATGATTCAATGATAAAAATTTTAAATGCTGATTGTGTAACCATGTGTAATACACGGGTTTTAAGCTGATATATATATATATATATTCAGATCGCGGAGGTTTTTTACTACGCGCGGAAAGCTGTACTTCATCCAACAGCCCCATTATTTGATCTGGAGACGCAAACTTTAAAACCGCGATGTGTGAGGGCTTTAAAGAGAATATTTATTCTCTGTGATCATGATAGAGATGGTGCCCTAAGTGATGCAGAGTTAACTAATTTCCAGGTTACAATTCTTTGTTCTAGTTATATTTGGTAGACTGTATTAGTTCGTTTTGGTTATGTCGGATATGATCACAAAAATAAATTATTTCAATAAGATATATTTTACAAAAACAGAACCCATATTGACATCAGAACTCAACTCGAATTGAACCGTGTGATTTGGATAACTTTGGATAACGGGTCAAAACGAACCTTGGTTAAAACTCAAAACTGGTAAATATTTGACACAACTACGTGGTTGCTACTTGCTGGTTGGTCATATTTTTCATTTGTTCATGTGAATGATTATTTGTCAAATATGACGTATAAATAACTTTCTTTTGAAGATTATAATTTTTTAAAAGATAAAAAGATTTTGGAGGTTATATGCTGTTAAATACAACCTTTTGAGTTCTTTTGAGTTTACATGTTTGACTCATTAACGATAAAACACAACTAATAGTCAAAATGGCAACCTATAGTGTATCTTACACCAATAAAATTCTGTATATTGTTCTATATGGTTTCGTATACAATGGAGATTTGTACAACACTGACAAAAGTATTTTAATTATATGATCTAAAACAGGTCAAATGTTTTAATGCACCGTTGCAACCCTCAGATATTGTAGAGGTTAAAAGAACCGTGCAAGAATTGCCTGAAAGTGTCAATGAAGATGGTTTAACATTAACAGGATTCCTTTTTCTTCATTCATTATTTATTGAAAATGGTCGCGTAGAGACAACTTGGATTGTTTTAAGAAAATTTGGTTACAATAATGACATTAGGCTTGGTGTTGATCAGCTATTGCCTCCAATTATAAAAACCCCTGATCAGGTAAAAAAAAATTAAATTTTTTTTAGTGTTTGATATTGGTATTGAAGATGATGGCTTGCAATGCAAGTTATCTTTAATCTGGCATATGATTTATTTATTTATTATTGTATTTTTATTTTTTTAGAGTGTAGAGCTGACAACTGAAGCTGTGGAATTTCTCAGAGGAGTTTTTACATTTTTTGATGTTGATGCTGTATGTTCTTCCATCTTTTACTTCTAGATTTAAGTGTTGAATATTATTTATTTGCTTATTAATTTTTTTGGTAATTTTCTTTCTTTTTGAAAAGTTGAATATAAGGTTTCACCGTATTTTCATTTCTATATTAAGGAATGTGAACCATTTTATTAGCTATTTTTTTAAATGATGTATATCGCCTCTTTTTTTTTTTTTCATATATCAAAAGAGTTTTAAAAAAAATGTTCATCTTTTAACCAGGATGGCGCTCTAAATGCACTTGAATTAGATGACCTTTTTTCTACTGCACCAGAAAGGTATGGTACTTTTTCCACCATTTTTATAATTATTATTTTATTTTTGCTCTAATTGTGTCTATATAGCGAAACATTGAGTCATACGACTAAAATTTCAAAAAATTAATACGGATGATCAGAAGAATTATGGCAGCAGCATTAATACTCATTTGTTTACAGACATTTACATGAAATCACTATATAAGTACATGTTTATAAAATCCAGAAACAATGATGTTTTGAGTTTTTTGCTGCAGTTTAATTAGTTCCCATTTTGTGCATTTGATTAACTTTATGCATTTAAAGTTTGAATTTGTTATCTTACATTGCAGTCCTTGGATTGAAGCTCCATATGCAAATGCTGTAGAAAAAAATGCATTGGGAGGATTATCACTCGACGGATTTTTGTCAGAGGTATATCTTATTATTTATTAAATCCTTTTCCTTTTTTTTAATCTATTTAATATTTATTTTCACTTAATTGATGAAAAATGGTTTAGATCTTTTAAGCCTCATTTACTTTGATAATAATGTATGACCTTTGTATAAGGTATATATATTTTAACTTCTGCTGATTATAATTTTATTTATTTATTTTTTGTGGGGTGCAGTGGGCTTTAATGTCAATTTTAGATCCAATTCTTACAGTTGAGAACCTGATATCGATTGGTTTTGCTGGTGATCCTTCTTCTGCAGTTAGAGTTACCCGAAAAAGACGTGTAGACCGCAAGAAGCAAAACTCTGACCGAAATGTATTTCAGTGCTTTGTTTTTGGACCAAAAGAGGCCGGAAAATCTTCATTTTTGAATGCTTTTGTTGGAAGGTTTTTCATTTATTTTTCAAAATCTATTTAATATTTGAATGCTACATAAGTTTTTAAAAGTGGTAAAACGGGCGGGTTGGGTTTTACATGTCAAAACAGGTAGGTGCGGTTGACCCAAAATCTTTTTTGTCTCAGATATTGTAAATTTCTAAAAATATTTATTTTGTCAAATATGATGTTAAAATCATATATTCATATTATTTTAATGATATTCTGATTTCTTAATAAAATGAGTTGATAACAGGTTTTATGATTATAAATTCATTTTGTGAACTTTTGATCTACTTCCATTTTAGCTATATTTTTTAGTTCATCTGTTTTGACCCGTTCAAAAGTATATATAGTTTTCCTTGTGCATTTTGCCTTCAAATAGTTTTAATGGCTTTTATTTAAATCATTTGAACCACAGACCATATTCTGAAGTTTACATTCCAACAACTCAGGAGCAATATACAGTTAATATTGTTGATCAGCCTGATGTAAGTACGTTTCATTTTAACAGCATGTTAATTAATATGTCAAAAAGCTTGATATTGTTAATAAATATGCTCTTGTTTTATCTTTTTATATTAGTAGAATTGGCAAATAAAGTGTATTTCCAATATAAGTATCAAAAGTTATTCTGTTTGAAAAGCTAGATTGGTATTACAATAATATAATTAGTTTTATCATATTTAACACTACTTATCTACAAAAATTTAATATTAAAAAAAAGTGTTTCTGGTTAACCGAATCCAATAACAGGTTTCAGCATTAGCCCTTGTATAAAAAATGACCCGCTTTGATCCATTACCCAGTTAGCCCAATTTGCCACCTCTACATACTTTTTTTTAAATTTCTGCTTTTATTGGACCTTTTTTTATTTTTTTAAGTTGATGTTAATATCCCCCATATCTTCTCATTCTTACAGGGAACAAAAAAAACTTTAATTTTGCGAGAGATACCTGAAGATCATATTGAAAAATTGCTTAGTCATCAGGATGCTTTTGCAGCCTGTGACGTAGCAGTTTTTGTTCATGACAGGTAACTGGATTTTTTATTTATTTATTTATTTTTTTATAAATCAAATTGGGTCGGGTGATTCAAAACACTTTTGCCTAAAATCTTGAGTTATTTATTAGTAATTTCTGTTAAATATAGTTAGGGTGAGGGAGTACTACCCTAACTCCCTCAAGTACCCTAATCAACTACCAATCAGAGGATGCCACCTATCAAGTACCCTAACTCCCCTTAAAATTAAAACATTTCATTAAAAAACTAAAGCATTAAAATTAAAACTAAATATTACATGAAAAAAAGCATAAAATTTTTTTTACATCAAATAAAATAAAAAGAAAACTAAGAAATCGTCGTCACAATGCGCCACGCACGGACAAGGGTAAACTTATGATCCTCCTCCCTTTCGTATCGCGATTTTGTCCTCTCTACAATGTCATTTTCGTTCCACTCGAGTTGACGGTTAGCGTTGATTTCTTCGTAAAACCTTGTAAACTTTCCACTATTAAAGCCGCCCTCTTACGAGCTAGTTGTCGGATTGTATGTTTTCTCATACCAGCACCGTGATACATGTCGCTAATCCGCTGCCAAGTTTCATTAAAGTTCGAGGGTTTATCATCATCCGACTTCACGATATTGAAAGCCTGGGCTAACATTTCCTCCTCCTCATTGTTCCATACGGGAGGGAGAACGACTGGTAAATAGTTTTCTTCCATGGGAAAACTTTTGGAGATAAAGGAGTGTATTTTTTTTGTTATTGAGTTTTTGAGAGATGAGAAAGTTGTGAAAATGAGATATAATAAGTGGATATTTATAGTGTAAGATTTTTGGGAAATATGTTTATTTATAATATTTTTTTTTATTAAATGCCGTCTAATGGCTATATTTTTAACCATTGGAGATCATCGAATCCACTACCCTAATCGGTGATGCATACCCGAATCATCTACCCTATCGGGGTACCCACAATGATGGCGGCAGTGTACCCGATAGGGTTCAACCTACTTGATCACCTTAGCCGAATGTATACTGTTTACCCTTACACAAAATATATTTAAAATGTCTGTTAAAAGAATATTTAAGCTGATTGCTATCATATTTTTATGTTTAAATATTTTTCATTTTTTACGGTTTCTGATTATTATCTTCAATTGTAGTTCAAACGAGTCTTCATGGAAACGAGCATCTGAGTTACTAGTTCAAGTTGCGGGTCATGGGGAATCTACTGGTTATGAGATTCCTTGCATTATTGTTGCAACTAAAGATGACCTTGAACCTAATCCAACTGCAATACAAGATTCAACAAAGGTATACATACATTTTTATTAATTATAACTTAATATTATTATTTTTAAATTAACTTTGTGTAACTTTCAACCTTTTTGACCCGTTAGAAATTGACACATTTGTGATGAAGAACAATCCAAAAGATCTCTTTATAAGTAAATGGTGTCTTAACTGCAAATAAAAGCATAACTTTGGTCATCTATGATTGCATAATTTCATCTACATTTCAAATTAACAAATCTATACCTAACAAATAAGTTAATGTTTGTGTCACATGTCACCGTGTGCTACTCAACCTTATATTTCTTATTTCATTCTTGTATTAGAATAATATATTTTTTCTACCATGTGTAATACACAAGTTTTGACGTGGATAATTATTTATTTATATCTTATTTATTTAAAAAATGAAAAAAAAATTTTGTAGGTGAGCCAAGATATGGGAATAGAGGCTCCTATACCAATAAGTGCAAAATTAGGAGACTTAAATAACATATTTAGGAGAATTGTGACATCAGCAGACCACCCTCATTTGAGCATTCCACAAACTGAAGCTCGGAAACAATATCGCAAGCTTCTTAATCGTTCCCTAACGGTTGTTTCAGGTAAAATGCAATGTCTAATATTCATTGTAATATCATTAAAATTAAAAAAAAAAAGGTTCCATTTGGAGTCAATTTTTAGTCTACTGGCCATTTTATTTTTATTATCTGGCCAGTGTGCAACCTTTTTTTTGCACTCCAGTGAATAAAATGGACTAAATCAAACCATAAATGACATGTTTATGAAAAAAAAGTCAGACTTATTGTGAAGTGAGAGAATTTAATCTTATATATCAGTTTTGTTGCGGGTCGTGTGAAATTGGAGCAGAGATTTTATATTTTATTTACCAAAACATAAAAAACCCGATATTTATGATGACTCACTTTGTCGGTTTATGTATGTTTTTCACGATTGCAGTTGGAACTGCGGTTGCAGTTGTTGGGCTAGCTGCATACCGTGTTTATGCTACAAGGAAGAATGCTTCATCTTAAATTATTATTTGTGCTAATTTCCACTAACTTAATTTAAATCCAGCCTTTTTTTTTTAATTTCAATTTTGTATATATCTTTAGTTGTGTATCATGATGCTAGCTTTGTCTATGACTCGCCAGATGGTCCTAAGTTATTTGCTTATGAAGGTTATTTCAGTTTTTCATATATAATGTTGCAATAACTTTGTTTTTAAGGCACATGTCTATGACTCACTTTGTTAGTTTATGAACGTTTAAACCATTGTCAAACTTTAAGAAGTGTTTAAATATTAATTTTTTAGTAGTTTTTCGACCTTAACTATTGAAGTGAGATAATCAGATTATAGGGTATCGAAGGGCAAAAGTAAAATTCATCTAATATTAACATTATTTTATTTATTTTTGTGAAAAGAATTTTAAAAATTACGATAGACGGTTTTTAAGGCATCATGAGTCTAGGTCTCATTGGAAGCACCCTCTCTATTCCTACGGGATAGAGGTAAGGTTGTCTAAATCTTACCCTCCTCAGACCCTACCTTTGAGTGGGATATATCGAGTACGATGATTATGATCTCATATCAATTAAAATTGTTTGTTTTTTAACAAAGTTTATGAGATTTAATTAATTCAAAAAATTTTCATTCAACCACGTTGAAATGTGGTCTAGTGTTGCATTAGCAGTTTTTGCATCTAAGCCTGTGAAGTGGTATAAAACTGACTAGATATAAGATATGAACAATATGGGAAGCAATAACGGGATCTATAATCTATAGACCTTTTATTTGTTCTAAAATTGATAACCGAACCGACTTTACATTTGTTGTAAAATCGATAACCGGGTTGTATTAACACATTGATCTTACATTTTTCCTAAAATTAAATCAGGGGTTAAGTTTAAACTTTGGGGATTGCTTGTTGACAAGGGTTTAAACATAAGCTTTTATCCTTAATATTACTGTTTAACAAAACTTAGTTTGTAATGATGTAGAAAAAAAGCAAACCCAATGAGAAAATCCGAATTATTAACATTCAGGACCAACACTGACATTTGTATTTGGGTACAAGATAAACTGTAAAATTTGATCGGTGTGACAAAGGTATGATATTAGGTGATACTTGACTCTGATCAACTTAAAATGATTCCATGCATGTTTACTTATTATACAATCTTGAGTAATATCATTAACAGTAATTCACAATTGTTAGAAAATTTGAAATTATCAAAAGTATAAAAATATAAAATAATATGATAGTTGTTTAGTATTTGATTATATTATCAAAGTTGTTAAGTATTTGATATTACAAATCGGTTTTCTATTGAATTTAAAATCCAGTTTTGGATATTGGGGATCTTACGGGTAAATCTTACCACATAACATGTTACATACTTACATGAGTAGATTTGATATCCGCTAGAAAGCTGCACATAATAGGTATCTTTAAAAAAAGAGCGACTTGGTAAAGCGAAATAAAATTTTGAAGTATTTTTCATAAAAATAATTATCAATAAATTTAGAACAAAATAGCAAACATGCAACAATAGTAATCCATCGTTAAGGCATTTGATAATGGACCAAACAAAAGTTACGAAAATTCCAATAACATGTTTCATATCTTTAAAAGACTTGTACTCCAATAGTATTGTGTAAATGTAGTGTTTTTTTAGGTAAAAAGGATAAGTATACTATTAAAAGAAGATTAAATTGCTATTCAACCAAAAAAATAAAAATAATAAATAACAAATAAACAATATAAAGTCTTTGCTTTCCTTTTGCTTTTCACATATAAAAGCCATGAAGTTAGAAAATTAAACTTGTAAACATTAGAAGATGGCAGGGTAGTAACGAGAGTTAGGCTATTGAAATAATATTATTAGTTTAATTATTTAAAATTAATTATTAATCTTGTTTGAAGTTTGGAGTGACCCAAGTTTGATTCATGGGGTGATTAGGTATAACATCAGACATGTTATGGTGGTTAGCCAAAGAATGATAGGAGTGTGGCAAGCAAGGATCTAAACATAATCAAGAGGGTGGATCACCTAGATCCGATCACTCAATAAGCTAAATTACTACTACATATTGCCCATGAATTTAATTCACAAAACGTATTTACAATACATATACACACACTAGAAGTTTACCTCGTGTGTTGCGAGTGTAACTCAACATCAAAATCAAACAAGATAAAAAACACGCTCGATTGAAACTTGTTACTTCGTCGTAGTACTTTAAAAGTGTAAAGTACAAAAGTTTGAAATGACAAAAAATAAAATCAGCTTAAATCTCGCATCAAGATGCTAGACAATTAGAATTTTGCCTAATAAAAATGACGTACTCACTTGTAAAATTTAGCGTCAAGAAACACAAACCCAACCTAACCGCTCAAGTGCTCAACATAGCTAAATTTTGAAAACAAAACAGCCAAAAAGTTGTAAAGAAAAACCAACCACTAAAACAAAATGCAAAGACCAAAAAAAGATACATATATATGATCGTTTTATGTAAATGACATGCAAGATCTTTACTCTATCTCCGCGTGTTGCTACAATAATTCTACATCTAACAAGATAAAAACACGATCGATAAAAGTTGTCATTTAGTCGTAAAATCTAAAGTACAAAGTACAAAATTTTCAAAAATAATAAAACTTAATAAATTAGCTTAAACCTCGCGTCACAATTCTACCCAATAAAATTCCGCGTAATAAAAAATGCGAACACAGTCGTAAAAATCTAACGTCAACAAACAAAAACTCAACCGGCAAACATAAAAATCATAAAAGCCAAAACACAAAGAAAAGTTTTAAAAGAAAAAAAGAAGTAAAACATAGAAGAAAGGCCAAAACCAAAACGAAACGTAGTAACGTACAAAATCATACGTATATATCGTCGTTGAATAATAAATTATGGAAATGACGTAAATAACAATAACATGCTTCCAAATCATGCCTAATAAGCATATAGGGGTCACGATTTTGAACCTTTATTAAAACCCTTTTCTTGCACCCCTGTTCTCCCAATATATGAACCAGGTTTTTGTTAACTTCGATTTGTCAATGGCGGGAGGTGGTTCTACTACGAAATTGAGCTCCACTGACGGCGTACGGATCGTTGTCGCCGGTGATCGTGGCACCGGTAAGTCTAGCTTGATCTTCACCGCTGCTGCGGAGTCTTTTCCGACGAATGTTCCGTCAGTGTTGCCCCCTACTAGGTTGCCGGATGATATGTTCCTCGATCGAGTTCCCGTTACAGTCATTGATACCTCTTCCAGGTATTCTGCTATTGAATAATTCATCAACAATATCTGTATTGATAATTATTTGTATTAATCGTTGTTAATTCTGTCGCTCTTGCATAAGGTCTAGTTATCCTAGAAGTAACGGATGATCAGCTTAAACTAATGATATAGAAGGAATTTACTTTATCAATTGATAAACAATATTTTCTGTTTTAGTTTGGAGAATAGAGACAAACTTGTTGATGAACTAAAGAGAGCTGATGCAGTTGTTCTTACCTATGCATGTGATCAGACTTCAACACTTGATCGGTTGAGTACTTTCTGGCTTCCAGAACTTAGACGATTAGATGTATGCCTTATATCTGTCTTTTTTGGATGAATTTTTAGTTTCTATCCTGTTTTAATTATGGTTCAAGAGGTGTATAATTCTATTGCTTGCTTGATTATAATTGTAGACGTCAGTTACCCCCTTATGTATAATATTCTTGCATATATTAGGTAATATACTTGTAGATATAATCAAGTATATGATCATTAAGATAGGACAAAAAAAACAAATATATGTACATCTCGCATGCATGCTTATTATATAAATGTGTGAGTGTGTGTGTGTGTGTGCATACATGTAGCTCTTATTATTAAGTATTTTGAAGATTAGTTTGTCTGTGTCTCCTTTAATCTTTGGTGTAGAGTTTACTCTAATGGCTGATTCATTGAACAAACCGTCATGATTTGTTAATTAAGATTATTTTCACATTTCTTTTTTTGGGCTTTGTTCTATTGGCTCATTCATTACTCACCTTTTATTGATTAGTAACCAATTATAAACCAATATATTGCTGAAGATGGAATAATCAGGACCGCACTATGCAGAAATAAAAAAGAATTTGGATTTATATAACACCTATATGATGTCATGTATACTCACATGTACAGGTGAAAGTTCCTGTTATAGTGGCAGGCTGTAAGTTGGATTTAAGAGACGAGCAACAAAATGTTGTTTTTATAGTGTTAATATCACCTATCATGCAACAGTTTCAGCAGGTTGAAACTTGTTTAGAATGTTCAGCATACAGACATGTTCAGGTAATATGCTCTTTTATTAGTTCCATGCTTTTGTTTGTAATATAAATTTGTTTAGAAATCTAGTTACGTTTATAATTCTTTTCAAGTTTCAATTCACTGAATTGCTGAACTACTGAGATTAACTATTTTAGGCTGCTTTTTTAAATTGGATATTAGATACTACTATTGCATCTTGAAGTCCAAATTCCCAAAACATTACTTATTTACCCCCTTTTTAATTGATTATCTGATAATTGCTGACTTAAAGTTGATATAATTAGTTTTTAGTGTTTAGAATTTGGATAAACACATAACGAATCGACGCCTTTTTACCTATTTACTCTTCAAATTTAATTATTGTGAATTTCATTCATATTTCTTGAAACGACGCTTTTTTTAGTCGAAATGTTATTTTAAGTAATTTTATCTATTAAATACCTTAAAATTTTAAAACCGGCTAACAACAAACATCTAATTATCTGATTATTACAACTTCTAACAGCATACCTGATCTAAACACTCTTTTCTACAACCTACTTTATAACAACCTATAATCTGATTCTGAAATAGATCAAAATTTTATTTTTTGAATATATTTTCAGATTGCAGAGGTTTTTTACTACGCACAGAAGGCTGTGCTTCATCCAACAGCCCCACTATTTGACCCGCATACACAAACTTTAAAGCCCCGATGCGCGAGGGCTCTAAAGAGGATATTTAATCTCTTTGATCATGATAAAGATGGTGCCCTAAGTGATATGGAGTTAGTTGATTTCCAGGTTTCTTTCTCCAGTCATAGTTATTTCTAATAATTTGTATTTATCATATGTAAAGGTGACAAAATGAATTATTTTTAGGTATTGGTTGGGTTGGGTGAAACAAGTTTTGTCCTATATTTTAGTTTTTTTTGGTGAATGATTAGTGTCATATATAATTACCAAAATACATTATTTAATATTCAGGAAGTTATATGCTCTTTAAAATACACTCTGGGCAGCTTCCAACTTATTGTATTTGTAGCTGTTTTTTTATATGAATTTACCTATTAGTGATAAAAACAGAACCCATATTGACCGTGGAGAAGTCACGAATTTTTTTTTGAAATGGGAATTTTTGAGAGTTATTAGTGGTTTTTGGGTAAGATTTGGAGTTAATTTGAAAAAATAATAGCTCCGTAAATGGGATTTACGGAGCTATCCTACGTGGCATTTTCTTGGTCAAGTGTCAGGTGGGATGTTTTTCTGGTGGAACGATGGTGGTTTTATGGGATGGTTTTCTAGTGGTTTTAGTGGTTTTAAGCATGCTCCGTAAATCCCTTTACGGAGCTTATGCTTTTTCATTATTAAATGCAATAAAGATGTACCAGTGTACCAGAAACAACCAACTAGGCATGCTCCGTAAACCAGAAAATGCCACGTAGCCACGTAGGATAGCTCCGTAAATCCCATTTACGGAGCTCCTATTTTTCAATTTAACTCCAAATCTTATCCAAAAACCGTTAATGGCTCTCAAAAATTCCCATTTCAAAAAAAAAATCGTATTAAAACAGTTCAGAATACAACCAGAATTGACTGTGGGGTTTGGATAACGGGTCAAAATGAACCTTGGTTAAAACTTAAAACTGGTAAATATTCGATACGACTTGGTGGGGTTGTACCTTAAAACTAATATTTGTCGAAGTTTTTGTTTTTTCATATAAATGATTCGTGTGTCAAATATGATATATAAATGAACTTCTTCGATGGTAATAATAATGATAAAATTTTGAAAAGAAAAAAATTATTTTGGAGGTTATATGCATACAGCATATAAAATTTTGTGACATTAAGTACTATAGGTAATTGGGGTTAGATTTGTGACACCGGTGGGTGGTGATTGACTAACAGAAGTCAAACTACTGTTAGGCAGTTTTGGCCCCAACGCCAACTGCCACATAACCGTCAATCACAAGCATATATATCTATATATATATGTATGTATATCTGCATCGGATGAAACTCACAATATAAGCTTCTTTCTTATTGTGTTTTTGTCTATCAACCAATCAAGATCATAACTTGATTGATATTTGATTCAACTGACAAATTACCACGTTTCTGCCAAGATTACAACGAATAATATTATATATATGTTGTTTATAATGTTTCCTTTAGAAAAATGATTTGTAGAATGCTGACAAAAAAAAGTTTAATTGCATGATTTTAAACAGGTCAAATGTTTTAATGCTCCGTTGCGGCCCTCAGAAATACTGGAGATTAAAAGTGTTGTGCAAGAAAACCTGTCTGAAGGTGTCAATGAAAATGGTCTAACATTAACAGGCTTTCTTTTCCTTCAAGTATTATTTATTGAAAAAAATCATGTAGAGACAACATGGACTGTTTTAAGAAAATTTAATTACAATAATGACATTAGGGTTGATGTTGATCAGCTACTGCCTCCAATTAAAAGAACCCCTGATCAGGTAAATAATTAAAAAGAAAAATTATGGTCTGATTTAAAGTCAAATTAGCTTGCTTGCGAAGCAAGTTATCTTTAGTTCAACATATGATTGTTTTTGTATTTTTTTAGAGTGTGGAGCTGACAAATGAAGCTGTGGAATTTCTCAAAGGAGTTTTCACCTTGTTTGACGTTGATGGTGTATGTTTTACCATTTTTACTTGTGGATTTATAATTTTCGTTGTTTATTATGTTTTATGGTAATTTAGTTGAGCTTTCAAAGGTTGAATTAAGGGTTTTAACATATTGCATTTCTGTATTAGGGAAATTCAACCTATTATTTAATCGTATTGTTTAAGTGAGAAGAGTTGAAAATATGTTCATCTTTTAATTAGGATGGCACTCTTAATGCACTTGAGCTAGATGACCTTTTTTCTACTGCACCAGAAAGGTACTGTAACTTCTCTAACTATTATTAATTTTTATATTTTTACTTTTTGCTCTTTTTTTTTAAACAAAGGGAATAAATGAATATTTACCTATATATAAGAGCACACGATGTCTTATTAATGAACCTGACAACCTGTTACGGGTCAACTCACGCACTTACCGTTTATGTAAAAATAAATTAATATTATTAATGCTCATTTTTTACTTAGTGAGAATTGTTTGGAGTTACAATATAATAACTACATATTTATAAAAGCCAGAAACGATGAAAATTATAGGGTCCTTTGTGTTTTGACTTTTGACTTTCTTGCTGCAGTTTTTTAGTTCCCATTTTGTGCATTTGATGAACTTTATGCATTTACAATTTTGAAATTGTATCTTACATTGCAGTCCTTGGAATGAAGCTCCATATGCAAATGCTGTAGAAAAAAATGTATTAGGTGGATTATCACTCGATGGATTTTTGTCAGAGGTATTATATTATATAATTTGTTTAAATTATTATTATTTTTAATAACTTTTAGTGTCAGATATTTGATGAAAAATTGTCTAGTTTTTTAAGCTTTGTTTACTTCAATCATGTTGTATAACCGTTGTGCAAGGAAGATTTTAACTTCTGCTGATTATTATATTATTTATTTTTTTATTTTTATATTTTTTTATTTTTTGTGGGATGTAGTGGGCTCTAATGTCAGTTTTAGATCCAGTTCTTACAGTTGAGAACCTGATATACATTGGATATACTGGTGATCCTTCTTCTGCAGTTAAAGTTACCCGAAAAAGACGTGTTGACCGCAAGAAACAAAAGTCTGACCGAAATGTCTTCCAGTGTTTTGTTTTTGGACCAAAAGAGGCTGGAAAATCCACATTTTTACATTCTTTTGTTAGAAGGTTTTTCATCTAAACTAGTAAAGTTTTCTTTTTATAAATAATCAGTTTGCCAAATATGATCGCTAAATCATTGTATTTTTTATGATATTTAATTTCTTAAATAAATTTAGTAAGAGATTTCATGATTATAAATTCAGTTTGTGGACTTTTGACCCGCTTCCATTTTTGTAATAGTTCTGAGTTCATCCGTTTTGACCCGATCATAAGTAAAGCGTTTTTATTGTCTGCATGCTAATAATTTTGATGGCATTTTTTTTTATTGTTTGTACAACAGACAATATTCTGAGGTTTACATTCCAACAACTGAGGAGCAATATACAGTTAATATTGTTAATCAGCCTGATGTAAGTTCCTTTCCTTTTAACATCTTGTTAAAATTTTATACAGCTCGATATTGTCAATGAATATACGCTTGTTATACTTTTAGATATTAGTAGAACTTGCAATTTTGACCCGTTTACTTATGAATGGGTTGCTTATGGGCTATGTTACATTTCTAATGGGCCAAAAGTCACCCAAGTGTATTTTTAGTATAATATCTAAATACTCAATTTATTTAAAAGGCTAGACTGCTATTGAAATGATATAAGTAGTTTATTGTATTTAACACTAATTATATACAAAAAGTTTGATACATACTTTTGCGTTTAAATTTGTGCTTTTATTATTATTTTTTTAATTGGCGTCCGCGTCAATATCCCCATTTCTTCTCCTTTTACAGGGAACAAAAAAAACTTTGATTTTGCGAGAGATACCAGAAGATCACATTGAAAATTTGCTGAGTCATCAGGATGCTTTTGCAGCTTGTGACATAGCAGTTTTTGTTCATGACAGGTAACTGGATTATTTTTTTTATAAATCTAATTGAGTAATTTATTAGTTTTTTATGTTAAATGTAGTTACACTAACTATATTTTATGTCTTTTAAAAGAATATTTAAGGTGACTGCTATTCATATTTATATGTTTAATATTTTAATTTATTTGGATGCTATTTTTTATCTTCAAATTGTAGTTCGAACGAGTATTCATGGAAACGAGCATCTGAGTTACTTGTTCAAGTTGCAAGTCATGCTGAATCTACTGGTTATGAGGTTCCTTGTATCATTATTGCAGCTAAAGATGACCTTGAACCGCATCCAACTGCATTAAAAGATTCAACAAGGGTACATTTTTATTAATTATAAATTAAAATAATTAACCTGTAACCTGTTTGTATTGATTACAAAATCAATAATATTACAAAAAAATTGTTTTTGTGCAACTTTCAACCTGTCTGACCTGTTCCCCTTTTATTTATTTATTATTTTTTTTTTGTAGTTTTGACACATTTAAGATAAAACACAACCCAAATTGATCTATTCAGAAATGATTACGTATTTTATCTGCATTTCAAATTAATAAAAGAAATATTTGTTTTTCTAGGTGAGCCAAGATATGAAAATAGAGGCTCCTATACCAATAAGTGTAAAATCAGGAGACTTTAATAATATATTTAGGAGAATTGTGACATCAGCAGACCACCCTCATTTGAGCATTCCACAAACTGAAGCTCGAAAACATTATCACAAGCTTCTTAATCGTTCCTTAATGGTTGTTTCAGGTAAAATGCAAATATTTTTTAAGTTTAATATTCGTGGTAATATCATTAAAATTATAAAAAGGTTCCATTTTCAGTCATTTTTTTGGAAAAATTGACCACGATGCCCTTAAAGTAATGGATACTTAAACATTACCCAGGTGGAACATCCAGGGGTATTATGGCCATTTTTAAAAAAAGTGACAAATGTACAACTTCATTCTGCTACTTCAGTGAATAAAAAGCACTAAATCAAACCCTAAATTACATGTTTATGAAAAATAGTCAGACTTACTGTGAAATGAGAGATTCTAATCTTATATATCAGTTTTGTTGCGGGTTGTGTGAAATTGTAGCAGAGATTTTAATATTCTATTTACAACAACATAAAAAACCCGATATTTATGATGACTCACTTTGTCGGTTTATGTATGTTTTTTCACGATTGCAGTTGGAGCTGCGGTTGCAGTTGTTGGGCTAGCAGCATACCGTGTTTATGCTACAAGGAAGAATGCTTCATCTTAAAATATTGTCGCGCTAATATATATATATATATCCATAAACTGAATTTGGATGCTGTCATATTTGTTAATTGTTTTTTTACATTTTGTATATATCTTAGTTGTGTAAAGAAATATGTTGCTAGCTTTGTTTTTTGACTCGTTAAATGGTCCTAAATTTTTGCTTCTGGAGGTTAATTTTTTTAACCAAATTGGTAAAATCTCCCATCACATATAATGTTGCAATAACTTATTTTTAATGAAGATCTTTCTCCAAATGAATGTTGAACCTTTGTTTACATCATAACAAAGATACTTGCAAAGTGGCCAAGTGTTTAGATATCCTCAAACTTTAAGGGGGTGTTTATACCTTATAAATGCATTTTCATATAGTTTTGACTTTAAATATTGAAGTGGGATAATTACTTTACAAATTATAAATAGTTAGGTAATTAACGGTAAAATTTGAGATCTCCTGTCGATTAATATTATTCTTTTTTTTTTTACAAAAAGTTGTGAGAATCCATTGATTCTGAAATTTCTCATAATTTCATACATGTTTACATAAATCTATTTTGTATTCTTAAATGAATCCCTCAAAATATATATTTTTTTTCCTTAAGCGTTTCACATATAAAAACCCGACCTTGTGGAGGGAAGTCGGAACACATAATCAAATATTTTGGCGGTGGAAAATTGGCGAAGACGACGAAATGGGAAACAACGATGATCAAAATCCGAACAGCAATTCGTCGTCATCATCATCGTTTGTGATCAAAATACCCTCATATCAAGAAGTTATTCAGAGCTCTCAATCGAACCCCCCTGTTCAATCGCTTTTCAATCCTTCTCAGTCATTCACTCAAGCCTTCAATTTCATCAAGAACACCGAGTTCTACGCTCCTCCACCAGCAGCAGCAGCAACTACTTCATCGTCTTCGCAGTTAGAGTCTTCAACTGCAAGGTGATTGCCTCAATTGATTAATTAATTTGGCTCTCTGATATTTGCATCTGTTTCTTAAAATTAGGGTTTTGTTTGCGTGTTTTTTGTATCAGGGAAAATTCAACTCCGTCTTCATTGCCGTCTGCAGCTGCAAATTCCACAGGCGCATCTTCATCTTCTACGCAAAATCGCAATGCGATTCTTGTTAGTAATAGGCAGGTTAGATAGTTTTACAAATTACAAGAAATCATACTCTGTTTTTGCTGTAAGGGTTATTGTTGGTATTCGATGGGGAACATAGTTTGAGTTAGTTTTTCATTTGAATAGATAAGTCTTTTTATGATAGGGATAAATTTCTCAAATAGTATTCGACTTTCATTAGTGTTCTAATGAAGTTCAGTAATACCCTTTTGCAACTATAAAACCACTCAAGTTTCAATTTTTGTTTCATTAGTGTAAAATATTTTTATAATTGCATAAACTCAATGATGTAACTGGAACAATTATGGTCAATTGAATGAGTATGGATAAAGAATCCATGGATGAAGATATACAAGTAGATTTCTAATCTCTAGTCGTAACCAAATCTTTAATTTTTTGATTTTATTTGCAGCGGATAGATTGAAGAAAAATAGCTATTAAGTAAACATTTTAGTCTACTAGAGACATTGACATATTATTTAGCTCTGTGTTATTTCTAGGATCCTCTCAAACAGAAATATAGAACAAAGCTTTACTGTTTTTTTATTTATTTTTTTATTTTTTATGCAGAAGGGGAATCCTTTGCTAAAACACATAAGAAATGTAAAATGGGCTTTTTCAGATATCGTCTGTGATTACATGTTGGGGAAAACTTCATGTGCTCTTTATCTAAGGTTTGCATTTCAACAAGCAATCAACATATTTTTTCGTTGCGCTATTATATATACTTGCTTTAACAGATATTCAGTTGATCATATATAAATCAGGCTGTAAATTTAATTAAAATGATTAGCTGGATGTATCTTTTTTTTTTTCTACATCATCAGTTTGAAAGATTTTAACTAATTTTTATTTCTCATCTCATTTAATCATTCTGATTATTCAAATGCAGCCTTAGGTATCATCTGCTTCACCCAGATTACTTATATTACCGAATAAGAGAATTGGGAAAAAACTTCAAGCTTCGTGTTGTTTTATGCCATGTTGATGTTGTAAGACCCAAATATCTGCTTTTATTATTTCAGAATAAAATCTTGTGTTCAACTATGTAAATATGTAACTGAAAACTATGTGAAAGTGTGGTGAGTACTGAGTTGGTGACACCTTCATCTAATCTGCACTTCTAATTTTTTTATTTTGCCATTAAAAAGATAAAAAATATTAACTAACATTAATGGTTTTGAGACTAGGGAATGGATGAACAGTTTGGAAAAAGATTAACCTTCAACCATATTTATGATCTGTAACATTTTCATTCAGATTGTATAAAAGTTATTTAATTTGTATGATTTTAAGGGTTTACCTATTTGATTGATGAACATTTTATTTAAGTTTTTAAACTAGGAGTGAACTTTTAGTGGCAATCTATATATATTTTTTACCTTACTTTTGTTTTATTTTTCAGGAAGATGTTGTGAAACCATTGTTGGAAGTCACAAGAACGGCTTTACTTCATGATTGCACTCTTTTGTGTGGTTGGAGGTATGGAGTAAATTTTTAAATAATTTTTTTTATTGTGTTTTAATGTCACAGTAATTAGTATGTGGTAATGGCAGGTTTTTTTTTGTATGGGTCGTTGGGTTGACCCAAAACAATGTTTTTCCAATTATTTTGTAATCTTTTGCTAATACTTGTGTTAATCACAATCGCGATTATTGCAGTATTACAATAATATATTAGAAGTTATTTTATAACTGTAATACCGTGAGAATCTGTCATTGGGAAATTCTTGGTCTCCTTCATACCTTTTTATTTAGTAAGTTGCATGCTAATATCATTGTTAAAGAATCTCATATTATGTTACTAAATTTTTTAAATTGTTTGTTACAGCTTGGAAGAATGTGGTCGTTATCTGGAGACAATAAAAGTTTATGAAAACAAGTCTGCAGATCTGATTCAAGGCCAAATGGATACTGACTATTTATCACGGGTATGAGTTCTTGAATTTTTGTTACTTCAAAATTCAACATTTTTATTACTTTTTTGCTAATATGGGCTTAATTATTATTTCAGAAATCTATTTATGTTTAAGAAATTTTTGCAGTTATCGCACGCTCTAACATCAGTTCGACATGTCAACAAGACAGATGTTGTTACTCTTGGTTCTACATTTGGGGTACTTCGTGTTCTCTCACTTGTACTCTTGGAAATATAGGAAATGTTCGGATATAAAATAAATAATTGTGTGATTAAAGTTTGGAAATTTACTTTAATATTCAGTTGTTTTTGTAACAACTTCTTACTTGCTATAATTTGATTATTTTGGCCTAAAAATAAGAAAAAACTAAAACTGTAATAATTTCTCCAAACACTACAAAACTGATTAATGCAACTTCATATCCTTATACATTAGAGTCAATTCGGTTTCATCTTTTGGTATTTTCTCTCAAAGTCTATTTTTTATAATAAAACAAACTAGTTTTGATATTAAAACCTTGTTAATTTTGTTTTGTTGACATTTTGTTGACCGTTCTTCGTGCAGTCTCTCTCTCATATTATGGACGCGTCGATGGAGGATCTAGCTCGTTGCCCTGGCATTGGAGAGCGTAAAGTATATCTCTACATTCTATCCCTAAAACTAATTAATTAAATTTGTAATCCAGTTTTTCTATCTTTTTTTTTAATATGTTTCACTTGTAGAGGTTGGAAAAATTGGGTGGGCTGGTAATGGGGAAAAAGGTATTTTGAGTATGGGTAAAAATTGCCACAAGTTGGGTTGACCAGAAACAAAAAAAATAAAAAATTTAAAAAATTGTCGGTCTCTCAACTATGGTTACAAATTTTTTTTTGGTAACAATCAACTTTTTAATAAAATGATAATATGTATTCTAAGGGAAAATATAAAACGCAAACCCACTTGAGGTGAAAAAACCCCCCAAAATCCTTATGTAAAATTATATAAAATGGTAGATTCAAAGGGTATTTTCCTCACTCTTTATAAAAAAATTAAAAAGCGCTGAATATACTTTTTTTTATAAAAAATAACCAAAATTCTCGGTTTTGAGAATATATTATGATATGTAACACATGTAAGATGTTGTTTTACATGTGTTAATGACTGTTCTACATATGTTATTGATGATTTTACATTTGTAACAAACTGTTTTGCATCTGTTACATGTTTTTTTTTGTATGTAAATTTTTATATTTTATACAAAATGAACTAAAAAAAAAAACTAGTCTGAGCTTTTTAAAATTTTTTTCTCCAAAATTTATAAAAATGAATGTAGATTCTAAAAAAAAATTCCGTGCTACGTATGTAAACAAGGTTTACACTTGTTTACATAGTTCTTACAACTAAAGAAGGTTCGCTTAATATCCAAGCCCAATATTCTAATTTGCATAAGATAATATGTATTATAATTTGCATATTTTGTCCTTTTAGTTACTTTAATTTATCTCTCTTCAATTAAGGAAAATTTGAAATGTAGTATCTTATAGTATTTATTGAGCATCCTTTCTAATTTTCATAATCGTTGATCAGGTAAAGCGTTTATATGACACTTTCCATGAACCATTCAAACGTGTGATTCCTAAACACTCAACAGTTGAAACATCCACACAGCAGTTCACTCCAAGTGAATCAAAAGAAGACGAGAATGAAATGACGCGTTCAAGTAAGCGCGATAAAAAAGAAACCAATCTAACCGTCAAATCAGCTCTTTCAGCAGCTTTTGCAAAATACAAGGAGAAAGTTGGTACGGAAAATAATCATCAACAAGAACATGAAAACCAGAAACAATAAATAATATTTATTAGCTAGAGAAATGTAGTTAGTGTAATTTACTCTAAGGTGGCGAGATTTTTTTCTTGGAAAAGTTAATAATTTAGACTTGTGTTTTTCTTTTTATTTTTACATCAAAAACATTTTTCCTTAAATATCTCGCAAAGGTGGTCAGATTTCTTAAATGTATAGGCTCATTTTTTATAACGTCGGATTTGAACCTTGGTTCATTATAATAATTTTTAGATTTGTATCAAAATGACTCTTCTTCCTTAATGGCGAGATATCTCCTTAAAATCTCGCGCGGTGTGGTGATAATTAAACACATGAAATTACCCTATATATTGGTGAAATATTTAGGAATTTTTTTTATTTCAATGACAATTTTATTTTGTGATTAGGTCAAATGATTATTTTGGTATTATCTAGGTTAATAAACATATTTACCGATTGAGTAATAAGATATAAAATATTAAAATTCCGGATTATTTACGGATAGGAGCAAGTTATGATGAATGACAACTTCAACAAACTCCGCTTGAACTATCAAGAGATGAGATGGAGTAATCTATTCCCTCTTGTCCAAGGACCAAAATGTTGTGTTTAATCACACAATAATAAAAAATAGTAAGTCAAGTCTCTTTATTTATTTATTTTTACTAAATTAACTATATCTCAAATTACGGGAACGTATAATGCACATGGTTAAAACTCACATGCCTTATGGGTTGAATTTTAGTAAATGTACTTTTTGTATCGATGCACAATGTGACTGACTCTTTGGACTATGGTGTCTATTTTGGAAGCTATAGTTTTTTTATTCTTTTAATTTAAAGTATAAATTCAGACTTTGCTCCTATTACTTCTTCAGTACGTTGTTCTTTTCCAAATGCTTCTAATTTCTAAAGGACCGTACATAACACAGTTTTTTCTACCAAACTGTCAGGTTGTAACATCAAACATAACTGAATGAACTATTATATCAACTACCGCTATTATCCCTAAACTAATTAAAAACGATTCCTATACACATAATTAAAAAAAATGCATTATTAATTCTTTTACCTACATTAATATCTCTCCTCAAATAAAAAGAAAAGTTGGTAGAAATATTAGTGGTCTGGTCTACCTATATAATACCCGATTTAAATATTAAAAAAATATATATATAAATAAATTAAAAAAATAATAATAATAAAATAAAAAAATGAATTAAATTGAATTAGGATTTAACCACGTGAATCTATCTGAAACCCAAATCAGAGCCCTAAACTCATACCCCTTGGTTCGCTCCTTCTTCTTCGCCATGATAAGCACACCAGGGGAAACAAATTCGCTGGAGAATCGCAGCTCAATCCCGCCTAATCGCGCCCTAGTTGATGTATATATATTGCCTTTCAGATCTTAATCGCAGAACCTCATGTCTCTGCTCGATTTCCTAACCGCATCGTATCACCACCATCATTGAATCAGCCGTTGTGTTCATACGATCGTTCCAGCATCTGCGTTCGGATTTGTTCTTGCTGTTTGTGATCTACTGCTGCTCGTTTCTGCTGATTACCACACGAACAGGTAACTGAATCAACTATTAGTCTTCAAAAATCATAATCTGATGAAGTGGTGAAGTTTGATTTACATCCGAATCTGTTTTCGTGGTCTATACAGTTGAAATACACCTACGATTCACTCCTGGTTGATCATTTACACACTCTAAACTCTTGATTTTGACCCGTTTAGTTCGCGAACCAGGTAACCACAAATGACTATCTTTTGTTGAATCACCGTTTCCCTCAAGCTCTGATTATTGCAACTGATTCGTTTTGCTCACAAACTACAGTTAATTGTTCCGGTTGGATTATCCTCACAGTCCAAACTCGTGATTTTGACCCGTTTACGACCAGGTAACAAATCAGCTTTGTGTTTCTGTTTCTTTTTGGGTTAAACCTTCATAATATAGTTTATATAAAAATCTAGTTGGGTTGGTTCGATTCTCGGTTCGGCGAGCGCGTTTAAATAATAAAAAAAAAAATTATAAAGCTTCTGTTTGTTCGTTCCATTTAGTGCAGCCACTGTATAGTTAAAACACCAAATTGATTTAATAGCCAAATGGATTTTAAACATGTAATCTAGTAGTTTGTTGGAATTATATAATACTGCTATGAGGGAATTGATAAATAGAAATCAATACATAGGGTTGGATAGTTGAAATATGCATCTGACGTGAGATCAAGGAAACTAACATTTATTATACATGAGTTAAACTAATACCTATATAATATTAGACATATAAACATTTGCAAATTTATAAATTAATTTTCATAAATCTTGAAAGGATGAGTAAACCAACTGACTAATAAGAGAACTTAGTTGGGTCATTAGTACTTATACGAACTATTATAAAACGTAGGCTCTAATACTACCTAAAGGACAACTTGAACTTGGATTGCTTTTGCTTGATCGTTTAAGGTACGGATTCCGTTACTTTCACTCGTAGTATTTTCACCCTTTGCTTCCGCTGATTGTTTTCGCTGATTTGCTTCCGCTGATCTGATCCGTCTTGCCTTCGGGTATAATATTTGTTATCAGAAATGCTGTTTTGACCGTTCTGACTATTAGTTGTTAGTTCTGATTATTTAAATTCATAGCATGCAATAGGTTCCCTTTATTATACTCATTATTGCATGTTCTCATTGATAGTTAGACTTGAATTTGAATTAACATGTTCAGTTATATTTGTATTCTGTTACCCAAGCTATCTGGCACATCATTGTGGCGTCAATGGT
>WOUH02000009.1:5614320-5631605 GCA_009936405.2 Stevia rebaudiana
TATTAAGAACCAATATTATGTTGAGAACTGTAAGAACCGCATAAAACACTTGTACATTGTGCATTAATGATTTATTAGGAGAGAGAAGATAAGTGGGTCCGGCGGTTAATTAACCGCCTTATGTTTAAAACATGTGGCTATAAATGGTTAATATTGGTTCTTAATGGAACATCCCTCTATATATATATATATGAAATTGACTTGTTTAAATATTTCAGTAGGTGTAAAATATGTTTTATTTTAACCAGGATGGGGCACTTAATGCACATGAGCTTGAGGACCTTTTTTCTACTGCACCTGAAAGGTACTTTATTTTATTTAAAGTTAAAAATTGTTCCTTCATTGTTATAATATTTTGCAGCATGAATATATATTTTGTTCGGATATTTTGTTTCGAATAATCTTATGGATTATTAATTACATATAATTCCAGAAAAAATAAACAATATGCATAATTTATATTTGTTATATTACATTGCAGTCCTTGGAATGAAGCTCCCTATGCAAATGCTGCAGAAAAAAATGCTTTAGGAGGATTATCACTTGATGGATTTTTGTCAGAGGTTTGTAAATATTTCTACTAACGGAGTTATTATTATTATTATTATTGTTACTGATTAGTTTTTAATGGATTAATGGAAAACCATCTACATATTTGTAAGCCCTAGTTTCTTTGTTAAAGAGTTTTTTAAACATCACACCGATTAGTTGAAAGATTCAAAAAAATCATTTATTTTTCTGCTGATTTTTATTTATTTTTTGGTATGCAGTGGGCTTTTATGACAGTTTTAGATCCAGCTTTGAGTGTTGAGAACCTTATATACATTGGTTATGCTGGTGATCCTTCATCTGCAATCAAAGTTACCCGTAAAAGACGTGTTGACCGTAAAAAGCAAAGCTCTGACCGAAACGTCTTCCAGTGTTTTGTTTTTGGTCCAAAAGAGGCGGGAAAATCTTCACTGTTGCATTCTTTTGTTGGAAGGTTTTTATCTATTTATTTAAATTAAATACTTAATTACTTATTTTAGAGGTGCAAAATGAGCGGATTCGGTAACGGGTCAAAACGGATCATGTCAGTTTGGTCTGACATTAATTTGTCTAAAACTGATTATAAAAGTTGCACTATTATAATCTCAATCTAACTTTTGATTAAATAGATCTATTAGGTTGTATTTAAACTACTATTTTGAATTTTTAATCATAATCTTACTTTTGATCAAATAGATCTATTGATTATTTGTTAGGTATAATAATATTGTAATGATCTCTATTATGGTTTAAACTCAGGCAATTTTCTGAAGTTTATACACCAACAACTGAAGACCGATATACAGTTAATACTGTTGATCAACCCGATGTAAGTACATTCTTTAACCCATTTCTCCACCTGTACATTTTTTTTGTTAAATTTTTTCTCATTAACTCAGTATATTCATCATGGATTATTATTACAGGGAACAAAAAAAACTTTAATTTTGCGGGAAATACCTGAAGATGCTATTGACAAATTGCTTCTTCATAAGGATGCGTTGGCAGCATGTGATGTTGCAGTTTTTGTTCATGACAGGTAACATGTAAATGTGTTATTATTTACTGCTTGTTTAATAAGTGATAATATTTTTGGTATTGTGGGGTTGTTTAATAACACTTTTTCTTAAAACTCAATTAGCTCACTCAATTATTAATAACGAGGTTATAGAGCAGTGTTTTACATGAAGTAATTAATTAAAAATATATAATCCATACTGTTTACAAAAATTTATACGATGTGTAAACTTACACTTCATAAATTTTTAATATTTCTTTGTACACGACATTTGTTGTTTTCTTAGTAAATTTACTATCTTAATCCATATTTAGTTTTACTTATAGACAATGTCACATATAGTTGATCATGTTGTTTAAGACGCACACACTTTTAATTTAATTTGATTGAATACTCATATCATACCTAATTTACCAACAATAACATGAACTAATGATAAAATTGTAAGTGTTACGTATGTATATATTTTTTAAGTTCACATGTTTCGAACACCCAAAAAGAATTATTGTTTAACAATTATGAAGGTGATAAAAGAATTACATTTATTGGGACTTGGATAAAGTAAGACACAAATTTTAATGTGATATAACTTTGGATATTGGCGAAATTCGTACAGCCAAACTATCTGAATTTTCTTCACTATATGAGATAATATCAAGCAAATTTGTATGAGTTTAAATAAAATAAATAAATAATTTAGATGCTACGTGCCATTAAATTTTTTAATATAGTAAGTTGTATGCATTTAAAAAATAAATTTTAGGTGATTAAATTCTTTTTTTCTAATTTTTATAAGTGTGCTTATTTTGATCTTAAATTTATAGTTCAAACGGGTCTTCATGGACACGAGCAACAGAATTACTTGTTCAAGTTGCAAGTCATGGTGAATCTACTGGTTATGAGGTTCCATGTCTTATTGTTGCAGCTAAAGATGACCTTGAACCATATCCAACTGCAATTCAAGATTCAACAAGGGTATCTTTCCTAATTTTATATAAATTATATTTTAGTTATTACAATATTATTATTATTATTAAATTAATAATTTAAACTTTAAAGTAAACAATCTATAAGCTTTTTATGCATCAAAACTAAACCTTTTTTTCAACCTGGTTTGCATCTACATTTCCAATTAACAAATTATATAAAAATATATTTTTTTTATTTTTATTCTTTTCAGGTGAGTCAAGATATGGGAATAGAGGCTCCTATACCTATAAGCACAAAACTTGGAGATTTTAATAATATTTTTAGGAGAATTGTGAGAGCAGCAGAACATCCTCATTTAAGCATACCAGAAACCGAAGCTGGAAAAACCAGAAAACAATATCATAGGGTTCTTAACCGCTCACTTATGGTTGTTTCAGGTAAACCAGTTATTATTCATAGTTTTCCTATAATACCCTTGAAATGATAATAACTTAATTTGTTTTTTTTTTCACCATTGCAGTTGGTGCTGCAGTTGCAATTGTTGGGTTAGCTGCATACCGTGTTTATGCTACAAGGAAAAACGCGTCATCTTAAAAACACCCGTTGTGTTAAATCTGCAAACATTGGATCCATGTTTTTTATTATAAAATTTTATATATTTTCTTCTTTGTGTAAAAAACAAGTTGCTAGCTCTGTTGGTGACCTGTTGAGGTTATTTTATTTTTAATCAAATTGGTACCATCTTTATTACATAAAAGGTTGTAACAACTTTGTTTTTTCAATTTGTTTTCAGTTCTCCAACAAAATTAACTAACAATCTCATCATTGTTCAATTTCATTCATATACTAGGTTTTAAGTTAAAAGTAATCAATCTGTTGTTAGAGCTAGAAGACTAATTGTCATTTATGTATTAAAATTGAGTTGATATATATCTTATTATACAATTATACAATTCAAAACCCTAATGATCCCTATGATCTTGGACTCACTCGTTTACTAAACCTAAAAGAAGAAGTTGAGCTTGCAGAAGAAAGATTGTGCACGATTGGGATCAACGATTGCACCACATCTGTCATCAGTGGTCGATAATCGGCTTCTGTTTGCACACACATGGCTGCAATTGCAGCTACCTGCATTAAAATGATTCAATTTGTTATCTCGCTACTAGAACGTTTTCGACCTCGTAAATCGTCTTTAAACAAATTATATATTGTTTTATTATTATACCATAGAATGACCTCATCTGTTGTATTACCTAATATGAACTATATACTAACCTGGATTAGATCCTTTCGCGAAAATTGACCTTGTAGGTTTGGGTCAACCATCTCCTCGATCGCGGTTCTATTCGTTAATCTCGGGAGAGCCTGAGGGTTTCAGTATCAGAAACCAAGTTTGATCACATAATTAGAAAAAAGTACAATTTTCTATTTTGTTAAGATATTTACACATTTGTAAATATTCAGTGTTGGACCCATGACTCTGTGGTTGTTGAGTCCAATTTTGTATAGCAGTTGTGCAAGTGCATGTGCGTGCATAAACACATTGGCGTACTTACCCAGGAGACAAGGACGTGCTCTCCGGGTGGGCGATTAGTGTCGATTGGTATACGTCGCGTTAAAAGCTCTAGCAATACGACACCGTAGCTGTAGACATCTGATTTGGTTGTAAGTTTTCCGGTTGAAGCGTACCTGATATAAAGGTTAGATATATATGATTCAATGAAAATTTTATGCGTTTTACTTAAATATGAGTCAAACATGTTCAAAAGAGATTTGAAACAAAGGTATTAAATAATATAGTTTTAGTAATATATTTGACACACTAATTGTTTATTAACTCAACGTATCTTTTAATATGACGTGTTTTAGATTGACTTAACCTGACATGTGATTTGACCCATGACCTAACCCCAGTCGCCTATTTTGCTATGTTCATAAAAGGGATGAACAACTTACTCGGGTGCCAAATATCCGGTAGTCCCTAAAACACGGGTCGAGATCATGCCATTGAGTTTGTCGGATCCAATCTTGGCTAACCCGAAATCAGATACTTTTGCACGAAAGTTTTCGTCTAACAAAATGTTGGTAGATTTAAAATCACGGTGTATGACTGATGGTGTGGTGTGCTCATGAAGAAACTCAAGGGCTCTTGCACAATCGAGTGCAATCCTTAATCGAATGCCCCAATTAAGCGGTTGTGATCGACGGTTTTGAAGGTGCAAATGGTCATGAAGAGTACCATTCGGCATGTATTCGAATACGAGCAGCCTATGTTGGTTATCAGCACAATATCCAAGCAGATCCACCAAGTATGGACAATGCAAACGACTTAATAAATCCACCTACATTTGGTATTCATACAATGTAAATGACTTCTCAAAACTTAATAAATACCGGTTATGTGTTGGACGCTAATATATTTAATAGATAACTATACGAACTACATAGACAGTTTGCGTTGTTCGGAAAAAAAACCACAAGACAATTTGTACTGGGTATAATAAGAGATATTCTCCAGTCAACAGAACCTAACTCTGTTGCTATATTGCTGACGTGACATATTGACATGAATTTGCTGACTTGACATTATGCCATGACAACAATATGTTGACAGAGGTTAGGTTTCGTTAGTTGGAAACTAACACAGTAAATCATATAACAGTTGCGACTGGTGGTAACAATTTTCTTAGTTGGGATTATTATATGCCAATAGCTAAAGTTTAGATTATTAAAATGTAATTTGCCTGTATATAAAGATATTTAGATTCAGTTTATTTTTAGCTTTTGAGAGCTTAAGCCTTACTTGAGTTGCTTGACCATGTTTGTGACTGACATTATATTTTTATTTTACATTTATTACCACCATCTTATTGCTGTTTTGCGACTAATAAAGGTAGTTACTGAATTTAAGGATGATCTGATTTTAGTCCGTAAATTCTAGTTGTGAGTGTTATGCTATTAACACAACATACTTATATAGGGTGCACTCGTTTATACACCAGCCAAAAAGTCAACATTCGTTTGTCCCTTTTCAAACGACCATTTGACTTTTACTAACTTTAATTTTTCACCAATTAAGCTTTTTCGAACTTAAAAAAGTCACGCGGTCGTTTGAAAACAGTGAAACGACCATTCGAGAAGTTTAAAAACTCAAACAAACACTTGTTGAGTACATTATCAACGACTGTTTTTTCTGGTGTGAGATGATGAAATAACACATTCCTTTATATCTTATTATCCTCTTTATCACGGTTTTACTTTAAATTGATTCTATATCATCATCATCGTACTCAGTATATTAAACGAAACTGTTAATTAATACCTCAGACCGAAATGCACGCTCTCCTTGCTTTCCTTCTCTTCGAAGCATTTTAATGGCAGAAAGAGTACCATCACGCAACATACCTCGGTACACGTTCCCGAAACTACCCTTGCCGACCAGGTTAGCTTCGGTGAAGTCGTCCGTAGCCAATTGCAGCTCTTTATATGTGAATACTTGCACACATTTATTAAATGTTGCCGATTGCTCCACATTGCATGGGCTTCCTCCATATATACACCCCTTCTTCATCCCTATTAAAAAAAATTAATAAATTAAATAGTTAAATAGTTAAATAATCGAATAAAAAGATTTATGAAAATCAGATTTAGTCTAATTATGATAACTAATATTCTTGAATTAATATTATATAATCTACCTGTGGTTCCATTGAATGATATGATGCTATGTGGAATGAACATGCAGTTTTTGTTGCCGTCATTTGGTTTTGGGGATTTTATTCGACGGAGCAAAGCTATGATTACAGAAATTGCCATTAGTAAAATGATTATGACGATGGCGACTACCGCCACAAGGATGGAGGTTTCCGGTAGAACATGGTGGTGTTGGTGGTGGAGAAAATGGTTGTGGTTGTCGTTGCTGTGTGTTCTTGTAGGTGGATCAATCGAGTTTGTTTCCATAGTCATGATTCACGAAAATGGTAGGAGATAGGATAAAGTGATGGAGCTTTAAAGGGTGTTGAATGTCATGTTTTATATATTTTTGTTTTGTACCACTCTTAAGAACAAAGTACAATTAATTATAAGCAATTGATCCTCTTGTTTAACAAAGTGTTGTGTGGTTTTGTCAGTTTACCGGTTATATATAGCTCCGATGATTAAAAATGAATTAAAAATCGTTAATGTGTCAGGTGTGAAGTTTTAAATTTTTTATAGATTAAATTGTTATTTTCGTCTATATGGTTTGGGCAGTTTTATCATTCTTATTCGGAAAGTTTATTTTTTCTCGTATGCGTCCTTACATTTCAATTTTGTGACATTTTCTTCCGACCTTTAGCTATTTTCGTCAAATCCACTAACTCCATTTGGATGAAAATGACGAAAGTGCTCAAACTACATGAGTGAAAATGGCAAAAGATTGGAATGTCAGGGACACATATGATAAAAAAACTGTATAGATGAAATAACAAAACTACCCAAACTACAACGAAAATGATAATTTACTCTTCTTTATTAAATGGCCTTTAATTTACATACGGAAAACTATCTTATTTTTTTTATTTTTTATTTTTTACAAAACTTTGCAAATTATAATAAATAATCTAAGTATTCCCTACTCCGGAGGTCATGAACTGTAATGCACATGATACTTGCAAGAATGTGGAGTGTGTTCTTCATTTTGTCTCTTTTTTTGTTTCCATATGATGTATTGTCTTGGTCTTGCTTGTAGGTTTACTCCGTATATATTTCGATAATTTGTACTTTATCCATTAAAAGTTGTACATAACTAATTATAGCTTTGTCCTCATGTTCTAATTTCTTGATTTTATATATATATATCATATATAGTAAAATAAAACTAAGTTCTATCTTATGTTGTGGATTTACTAGTTGTTGATATAGTTTTTTTTTACATTCACATGGTTAGAATAGTTGTGGAGTGGGGATACTCTATATCTCTTTGGACCAATGAATTCCTTTGCAAATGGATGTAGCCTAAGGTCCATTGATTTTTTATGACCATCACATTATCATAGTGCAAGTTTATATATTGAATAGAATAACAATATTACATTCGGTGTAATGAATGGATAACCGGCCTAAATTTTGTTTCTTACAATAGTAATTAAATTTTTAAATAAATTTTGTAATGATATATTCAATATATATGTATTTATTTGTAAACAAAATACAGTTTTGGGATGTAAGTTGTTTTTTTAATTAAAATATTGAATATATATATAATAGTTAAAATATATATTAGTGTTTTGCTATTACATATTGTGCTGAATTACACTACACTAGTTCGATATATACCGAAAAAAATACAAGGATTAAGAAAATAATTTTCTTATTCAGACAAACAGATCTAAGATTCTAAGGATTTATTTTAACTTTTAATACTAACCTTTAATTATTTTTAATAGGCAAATTGGATTTTAACAATCCAAACTATGCCACATTGGCCAATAATAATCCAAACTATCACTTTGACCAAGAATAATCCCAACTATCACTTTGGTTGTCAATAGCAATCCATAAGCAAAATTATCAAATATTTCCACTTGACTTACAAATGATTTGCACTCGATTTTGCTTATACGTTTTTGTATATTACTTATAAATATCATTTTGATACAAATTGAGAGGAAATCAAGTGTAATAGTTCGGATTATTATTAGCCAACGTGTCATGGTTTGAATTATTAAATTACAATTTGTCTTTTTAATATATAAAGATTTGTTTTTAACGACTTTGATCACGACGGGATATCCGACGGATGGGATAATTTCATCCACCGAATGACCGAAGGGTTTAACTCTCAAAGTCTCAATACAGAAATACATATATATAGATTCAGAGGGACGGTTACAACAATTTGCTACAAAAAATCAACGAAAAGATTTCAAGTGACACTATTTGCTCCTGAACTATTCAAGATCAGCTAACTATAAACTTTAGAAGCTGGTTTACGCCCATATAAAAAATATAAAAAGCAAATGACGCAGTTTCTGTTGAATCTCTAGTAGGTGTGGTCCAAATTGGCAACCCTTGATCGATATGCGTCCCTCAAGATCAGGTTCTCAGGTTTCAACAAGTATTTAGTTTGCATCTATCAAATACCGTCAAAAACATATTTTGATTATATGTGTTATTACTTTACCTTTAATCATGATTTTTATATGATGAGTTGTATTTATTAATCACAAGAAGAATTAGGTTGATCAAAGTTTTAATTTGTGATCAAATATGGTCTAAACAATTCAGTTAATCAATTCGATTTCATATGCAAATAACTCTTAATCACTTAAAGTATGAATAAAAAGTCTTTTTAAGTAATGTATTTTACAAAGCTTATTATTTATAGCACATAATATCATTTCACATGTTAAATAGCTATACGATTCACTTAGAAACATCGATAAAACTTATTGTAGTTGTTCTTTTCTTTTAATTCTTACTAAATTATAGATCCGTTCATTACACGTAATTATATAATAGAAAAATATATAATTTTGTAATGTTTGTAAATATTAATGCGAAAATGAAAACTTATATCAAACATGAAAACTTATATCAAACGATCAAGTTACTACATATTCAAAGTCTGTAATGATTCACGAGACTCGTAATATAATAATGTTAATAAAGGGTTGTGTAAAAGAAATTAAGAAGAAATATTTATTTTGTTAATAAGTTTGAAGTTTTTACATATATAAGTTTATCTTATTGAAATAAATTATTTAAAAGGATTTAAAAAATTGAGAGGAGATTTTGAATTTTATATATATATAAGCTTATCTTAAACTAGATAATTTAGGAAGATTTAACTGAAAATTTGAAAAAATAATATATGTTATTCTTATCATTTATCAGGAGAGGTATATCTCTCTCAACTAGTTTAGGATATAGCAGTGAATAAACATATTAACACATACTTAATTAATAATAAACAAATTACACCAATATCAAAACATTACAATTTAAAAAAAGTCGACATCACAAACAAAATATCAAGAAAACCTCCGTAAAACACAAAAAGTTGTATCATCATAAAAAATTTAACCACGTCGAATATCTTAATTGATTTTCCTGCAATTGTTGCGAATTTGACCTTGATTCCCTGTTAATGGCTTTATATCACCCATTTTAATCATAGACTTTGCAAAATCATCAAAGAAATCTTTATGGTCCGCACTATATTCCGAAACAAGCTCATCAGTTTCACCACCATTAAACAATGTTTGATCAGACCTCAAAAGCCCTTTTTTACTCACCAAATCAGTAACACGTCAAACGAGCTTGGTGTCGGGTCAAGTGGCGCGAGCGTTGAGTCACCCCCAACTTGTGGGCAAATGGTCCGAAGACGACTCGCAAAGGCTAGATCAATGTTTGTATCACTGTAAATACGATCTCTAAAGGTTCGACACTGAGCAAACCCTAGGGTGTGTGCACCCGAAAGCACAACTAAGTCTTCCTCATCGAGCCCTTGGTCCTCAAAGCTCTTTATTAGGGCCGGTAAGTCCATGAATGGTGACGGGATGGTAGCATTAGCTGTAGCCTGACTAGCTGTAGTTGAGTCTCTTCTTCTTAGCTTGACATTCCATGATGGGCCACCAAGCTACACTCCATAAATATTAACTTAGAAACATTATGACTAGTTGAAACATGGAACTTTTTTTATTTTTTAATTTTTTTTATGTTATACTTACCGCAATTACAGAATCACGAGCAGCAACTGTTAAAATATCAGCACAAGACACCACGGGGCGACCACAAACTTTATCGACTTCAAGCTTGATTTTGTTGATAACCTCGAATCCTCTAGCAGAATTTGCATTTGGGGCTGCATTTTTCTCGGTATCAATAGTTGGTGTTTGATCCAAAAGAATGGAAGCATCACATCCCTACATAATATAAAATGTAGTAAAAAAAAAATTAACATTTGCCATTTTTACGTACTACATTCCTACAAAAAGATATATCTGATATAGCAATAAAACATAAAAGCATAACTTTAAAACCAATATCCCAACATGAAATCTTAAATATAAACTGATTGGAATATAAGTTGCTTACATTAACAAAACAGTCATGAAAATGAAGACGTAACAAAGAAGCACCCATACGGCGTTCTTGTGTCAATGCACCCTCCACAACACGTTTGATGGTCGAGAGTGCTTCAGGGCACACTCGATCATAATAGTAGTTTGAAGACAAACCTGAGTCTGAGGATGTGATGCCAACAAAAAAAATGAAAGAAAGTAAAAGAGATAAGAAGCTTATGATCTTCTCCATTTTGGTAACCAAAAGAGTTTTTAGTACAAAATCTGTGCTGTATTAAGTTGTGGTTTGTATATATTAGAAACATGAATTGTGTTGTATTTATAAGGATCACGAATGTTAAAGATGGTTGGTTTTAGAGTTGGTCAAAGACAAAAGCTAATGTTTAGTATTCGTATAGTTGCGCTAAACAATGTAGGAGACTTGGTTCATAATTCTAGAACTTGTAGAATAAAATATGAGTTACTCAGTTTTATGAAAATTACTACTTAAGATTCATGCGGTGGTTATGTAACTTAGTTTGTTTCTAATTTTATACTTTTTGTTGTTTTATGGTTTAAAGACATAGAAAAACAAATAACAGTAAAAAATATTAGCCCTACAACTACGACGATATCGTCATAGGGTGTGAGGAAAATGTGCAATTTTGTCATATGACAGTGGGGCAGTGGGCGTTTAGCTTATTGTACGCAAGATCAGTTGTAGCTACGACATATCATTGCCATATTATGAGTAACTTTTTTTAATATTAAACTACGGCGATGACATGTCGTTGTCAAAACTCGAAAATGATTTTAATTGAACTTTTTTTAATGGGTTTCCATCTACGGCCATATGGCGATGTGGTGTCGTTGACTCGTCACAATAGTCCTATCTATGGCAACGCCGATTTTACTTATAAATTTTTGTCACGTGACAAAGTCTGTCCTATTGAGACGACGAATGAGAGTTTTTGACAACGACATTTGTAAATGTGGATGCTATTGCCACCATTTACTATAGTGGTAAATCATATTTGGTGAGGAGAGAGAGATTATAATTCCGTAAGTTATGCATAAAATATATTGAATTGCTTATTTGATTATATTAAAACCAACCACGTTCAATGTCTAAAAAATGTATGACTTGGTTATACCATAATCCCACAAGTTATATATAAGATATAAAAATAAAAGTAGGGATTGATTTGGCTAGTCTTTGATTATCAGGCCAAGAGAATTTGTCAAACTCAGATAACATACAAAAATGTAATTTATGGTTAATAATTCAAATTTAGTTCAGAAAAGTCTCTTAAGTTATATATGAGATATTAAGATTAACAGATGTATTAGGTGGATGTATTGGTCACTAGTAGCAAAAACCATATTGGTTGATCACTCAAAAGAATTTGTCATACTTGAACTTCATGTGTAAGTTGGTGTAATATGTAGTATGGCTGTTTGTGGGTTACCTTCTTGCTTCTCTCTCGTTTTTTAATAATACTTGTTTTTTAATAATACTTAGACGTTTTAAAAAAGAATATTTCGATTTCATTTAGTTCTTTAAAAAACATGTTATCCCTTTAATTCATATTATATTTCAAATGAATTTCGTGAACCAAATAAGTAGGAAATAAAATGCAAATTTAAATTCCAGTAAATTCAACTAAATGCGACTTATTTTATGCAATAATATTGTCAAGCTAAAACAATCTTGATTATGAAAAGAGTATAAATTGCTACAAGGTGAAGGTGAAAGAATATTAGTATCAAAACTTATAAAAACACCTGTTCTCTTCAACTTTTTAAACTTGATTAAATAAACTAACCTTATTTTAATCTAACTTGAGAACTAATCATAATTATACTATAAAACCTATAAACAAACTAATTAAATAATCATAACCGATTATTATGACTACTTAATAACCCCTTGACTAATAAACCATTACAAGAATTAGTCTAACATAAAGAAGTTTTAGGAGCTCATGATTGAGTAAAGATTATACACGAGAGTACGAGACACCATAGCTTCAATGAACTACTTTTTAAAGGGAATATATTCTTTTTCTACAATCATCGGTACATTTAAAACCAAGACCTGTTGTGCTATATAGATGTCACTTACAATTTAGTTATACATCGTTTTAAAATTACCGTTTGAGGACCATTTGAAAAATAGGTTTTTTATCATAGCCCTCACTATATTAGATGGCTAGCTTTGTTCATAAGCATACATATATATACATATTAATACATAGATGATTAAACATGGCCTAAACATAGATACACACTTATTTATGTTGATCGATCCATACTATATATATTAATATAGAAAACATAATAAATAGTGTAAATCAGCTAAGATTACATAATACATGTGAGGTTGTTGAATCCCATGTTGATTGGAGACATGATTTTTAAGAGACTGAATTTGATCGGGTTCTCGATTAAAGTGTATGATTATAATGGAATATGATGAGGGCAAAGGTTCAAGAAATCCTTAGGATTTATAAGATTTCGTAAATAGTGGCGATGTTATGATTAGCCAACTTTAATTAAATGTCTTTAACTTGTTATACACACTTAAGGGGAAACCCTAATTATGATACTAAGGGTAATTGTGACAATCATACAATTACCTATTTTAAAGGGTATTTAAGTCATTAATCAATAATAATTTGATAAATAATCATAAGAGTCATAGTAATAATATATATAAAGGGGGCGGTTAAAACACAAGCGCTTTTTTCTGTGATACAATCAAAACGCGTCGTGTGTAACTGTGTATAATGTGCAAAGGTAGGAGCGTCAATCACATCAACACACGTAATTACGGACTACGGATCTATAATTACAGACTACTACGAAAATACACGCATAAATTACGGAACAAAGTGTATAAAAATACACACATAAATTACGGACCAAGTGTATAATCACGGACCACGAAATCACGGACCACATATATAATTATGGATAAAGTAAAAAAAAAAAAAAACTATATCAATACTATACTCGAATTAAAGATAATGAAATTTTCTATTTAATGGTTTAATTTAAAAAAAAAATATTAAAACGTAAAAATGTTATTTGATTTTTACAAAAATGGTGTAATTTGATTTGTTATTAAAAGTTAACAAACTTAGAGTTTAATCTTCTACTATTTCCCTTCAATTCACACTGGTTTAAAAGCGAAAAAGTGGGATCACGTGATTTTAACCATTGATTAGATTGATCCGATGCCTCAGATTATATCCTACGTTTAGCACCAAAAAAACATATGTATCAGGATCCGACTTTTATATATATATATACATATTTTTATTATTTTGTCGATCTAACAATTTATACATATCATCATACGTCAACATATGAAGCCTTGTTAATCCAAAGTTTATACATCATATTATATATTAGTATATGAGTAACACATTTACTAAGCAATTTCATGACATATTAGTTTAATTTCAAGATTCTATGATAAGATCTTAATATATGGTTAAAAAAATAGACATGAAAGTGATAAATAAAGTGCTTGTTATTAACATACTTATGAAATTAAATATGAAAGAAGGTTCCTAAAGTACAACCCAAGCTAGACATTTTAATAGTTGATCATGAATTGAATTAATTAGTTAACTGGATAGATTTGGCTTGGATACATATCAACCAATATTATATTATTGGCATATCTGTTACACATTGCATGCCATGCGTATTGCATCGATAATACATACATACATTTGAATCTAAGGGACAGATTGAGTATAGATGTAATCTTGGTCCTCAAAACCACTATCATCCGGCTCTTTTCTATTGTTTTGCTTATCCTTCGTCTTCTTTCCCTGAATCTGATAAATAAGCAATGGAAAGCTAGGATGTTAATTAATGTATTACATATTTGCTGATTTGCAAATATATATGTATGTATTTAAATGACGATGATGATCATCTAACCACATGAAAAGAGTTGAAAGAACCCATGTCTGATTTGGCATCAAGATTCTCATGTGACAAGATGAGGATGAAGAGAACAAGAGAGAGAAGAGTCGCAGATCTCATCTTACATGTAACAGTTTGAGTTAATGTGTTAGTGTTTTAGAGGATGATGATATATCATATATATAACACACTCACACATGCACATATAATCATATGTTTTGACATATACATATATGCATGTGTGACTGTGTGTCAGTGTGTCATAGCATCATGTGTCACGTCATGTGCATGCGTTTTTGTAAAATGTACCATCCTTTGACCTGTCTCTTGATTCCAAGACAACAAGCTCCGGTATCAATGGAGTAGTTTGGATCTTTTGTGAGCCTTCTTATGAAATTAGAATTAACAAATTAATTAGTTAGTTATGCTGAATTTATTATAAGTTCAGATTCGTGCTAAGTTTGTGTTCACGGAGCATTTGTATTAGAAGTCAAATGATTTGGAACGAGAAGAAGAGATGTAAAAGATAGGGAAGATGAAAAATCGTGTGGTTCGGGGCGAGAAAAAAATATGCATTTAGAAACGAATTTGATAATCCATATATAAAAACTGAATTATACGTATATCACCGATATGAAAATAAACAAAACTAAAGTATTATAGCAAAATAATTTAATATCTTTAATGAGGTTATTGTCAATTTCCAATGACTATAAGATATTAATTGGGTTTATTTTTTGTTGAGGGTTAAATTTGATATGCTTAAACTTAATGGCCTAATAGGTATAAGTGAAAGTGGATTTCAACTTTAATGGGTTCAAATTTAATCAACTTTAATGTGCTGCGGCTAATTATTTTTGTTTACCATAGGAATATTGGGTTTCTTGATTACATCTAGTTCTATTAATTTTAAGAAATGTAAAAATTTGTTATATCTAGCTATTATTCTAGTTTGATTGATCAGAGTAGAAGTAGGAGTAGAAGCATCTGTATTTAGTAATAGGGGCGCATCTGCCTTATGGCCTCGGTCCTCTGCTAATTTTTCTGTCAGTAGTGTAAAATTTGCGATTTTCGATTGAATTCTTTATATATATATATATATAGGTCGGGCCTATGCTTTGGATTATGATCCTATATCATTCATGGTGCTTTCTTGTTGTAAATTGATTGGAGTTTTGATAACTGAATTTAAGAAAGATACAAAAAGTTTGTTAAAAATGTCTTCGATAGTTCGATGTATAGTGCGATTGATGTATAGTGCGATTAGCACTATACATCCTTTATGTATACCTAAAATTGCATGTTTCATCCTTTATGTTTAAAAAGTGCGATTAACATCCTTTATGTTACATTTTGTTGCGCATCACGTCCTTTACACTAACTACCGTTATAAATCTCAGTTACTTTTTTTCAAAATGACAGTTATACCCTTAATTATAAAGGTCCAATTTTGAAACTTCATGATTTTTGTTTTTTCCTTTTCATTTTGATTTCTTCTTTCTTTTAAATGGTCTTTTTTTCAATATTAGTTTTATAAATTATTGTAAAATTAATTATTTAGCTCATCAATTTTTTTAATAACTTTAATTTTTCATCACAAATTTTATAGATTCTTATATTTTTTATTTCAGCTTAATTATTCACTTTTATATATTAATAATTAAAACATATTAAATACTTTTTTATATACAATTTCATGATTTACCTAACAATTATTCTCACATTCACATACGTAAACACCTTACATTTTTTTGAAGAGCCTTATATGCATATATAGATATCAATAAGCTAAAATTTCACTAAAGACTTAATGTTTTGATATTTTTTTTTTATTTTAGCTTGTATAGTTTAGTTATTCGTTTTCAGCGCCAATACATTATGTTAGCCTTTTTTTTTGCTACATCTTAAAAGTTAAGTAATTGTTTGTTTAAACAATTTAAAAATTAAAGATATCTTGATAAAATTTATCTTATATGCAAAAAATTTAGAATCCGAAATCGAGATTATATATGTCTATTTTTAAGTAAAACTTAGATTGGTTTGTATGTGATGTCTATATGTGCATGTAAGTTGTTTATGTGTGTGAAAATAATTGTTAGGTAAATCATGGAATTGTATGTAAAAATTATTTAATTTGTCTTAGAAAATAAAATATAAAAGTGAATAATTAAAGTAAAATAAAAAGTATAATGTTATAATAGTTATAATAGTAGGCATTATGATGACTTTACAGTTTCCTCATGTATCTATATATAATGTATCATATGTATGGAATTACGAGTTTTTCTCTGAACATATCTTTGTTCTATTACATATAACAAAATATAAAATTTGTAATGAAAATTAAAAGTTATTAAAAACAATTTATGAGCTAAATAATTAATTTTACAATAAATTTATTAAGCTAATATAAAGAAAAAAGAAGAAAAGAAAAGACCATTTAAAAGAAAGAAGAAATTAAAATGAAAAGGAAAAAACAAAAATCATGAAGTTTCAGAATTGGTCCTTTATAATTAAGGGTATAACTATCATTTTGAAAAAAGTAACTGAGATTTCTAACGGTAGTTAGTGTACGTAAAGGACGTGATATGCAACAAAATGTAACATAAAGGATGTTAATCGCACTTTTTAAACATAAATGATGAAACATGCAATTTTATGTATACATAAATGACGTTTTCCGTAATTTTGTCTATTCTTAATTATTCTACACGTTTCCATTTTAATTTATAGTAAACTTAGGGCTAGCCTACTTGGTAGAGTAACTTGTCTGTTAGATGGCTCCCAAGCAATAAGAGAATTTGTGTAATTTAGGACTA
>WOUH02000009.1:5648216-5666570 GCA_009936405.2 Stevia rebaudiana
GGCGGGAAAGAGTTCGACGAGACGATTCCAACGCCGCTAAAATGAGTTCAATCGGAGTTCGTTTGAGGCGGTTATGAGGTTTTTTATAATCCCTCTTAGGTTTTCTTAGAAGAAGCACCTTATTTAGAATAACCTTACCCTATGACAATAATGATAATTTAATGACATGTCTCACTATGTTACTTGTCTCTTGCAGTGTTGGATGGCATTGGAAAGGGTCTTGACCCCCGCTTTGATATTACTGAAATCGCTAAACCGTGAGTGTTGACTTTGACCTGTATACTTATTTAAAAGATAGCTTAAAAGGCTTTGAAAACAAAGTGTATTTACAACATTCTAAATCATTCTATAAATAAATAGATCAAGATCAAAATAATATAATTGTATGTAATCATATTTGACACACTAATTATTAAAATAAAAATAAAAACTCGACCCAAATCACTTGTAAAACTTGCCCATTTTGTCATTGATTACTGGTTTGTGTATCAATAACATGATATTTAATTTATTTCTAGATATGCTCTAGAATTGCTAAGGTTTCGTGAAGCTGGTATAGAAGTGGTCATCAAGGTTTAATATAAAACCATTTTCATTATATTTGACCTTTTGTGTATTCAAGAACCAATTTCATGTTTTTTGCAATATTAATTGCATTTCAGGACTTTAAAAAGCGATGGGAAAGACAATCACAGGCATTTTACAACTTATTTAGACAAGCTGATAGGATTGAGAAACTTGTTGGAGTTATTGAACGATTGGTAAATATCATTTTTGCTTATTAAATTTCTTTCTCATTTTTTCATTTTTCTCTCCATAATTTACCTAAATTACAATTTTGTATTCCATATTTTTATAGGAACAAGGTGATTTGAAGTTACGAGTTCGAGCATTGGAGTCCGAGAGGTCATTTCAACGCGTTGCTGCTGTTCAAAAGACAATTGGAAGTGTAAGAAGTTTTATATAATAAAAGTTATCTTATTATTTAAATTATATAGTTCTTTCTAATTATATTTAATATTTAATAATAAGTTCCTTATTTCTGTTTTCATATGTGGTCTAATCGGCAGGCGGTAGCTGCTGGAAGTTTAGTCAACCTGGCAACAATTTTACATCTCAACTCAATTAGAGTAAGCATCAAATTTATTTTACATATGAGTATGCTAAAATTTTAATTTTTCTTTTCTCGTATGGCAATAAAAATGTTGGACCTTTGATGATAAATTTCAGTTTGATGGTTATTATTAAATTATTTTTGGGTCTTTAAAATCATGTCTTCTTTCAGGGTCCTGCTATGATATCATATTTCTTTTGTGCATTTTTTGGATTTCAAGTCCTTTTTGGTCTGTTGAAGGTTAAGAAACTTGATCAACGGGAGAAATTGATCACTGGAACAGCTTAAAAAGTAAATTGTAAGTAATTTATTTTTAATATATTTGAAGCATTTTGTCAACAGATAATGACATCTTATAATTTATATATAATATTGACTATAATAATAGCAAAGAAAAAACATCCATTAACACACCTTTATTTTTTTCATTTAAATTCATTTTTAAGCCATTATAACAATTAATTGCTGGAATAATCAGAATTTGCTAAACACTCAAACATCTTGTGCAGATTTAAACAGTAAACAACTGTTTGTTCTTGATAAAAGTTCACAATAAACTTCCAAAAAAAATCTACAGAGTTTTGTTTACAAATAATCCTTTCAAAAAAAGCAATTAAACTCCGTGGTGAAAGATTGTAGACCGGATAAAATCTGGAAAATTGTAAGGTATCTATCATAAAGCCTTTTTATATTTCTCATTTTCACAATTTTTGGTTAGTTTTGTGGGTCCGTGATCCCAGTTGCATAAACTTGACCCGTGTTCATGCGGATTTGGATACACCGGTTCTCATATTCGACTTTCAAAACTGTAGATATGAAAGAAAAGGGTATATTGGGCATGTATAATGTACTTTGGTGTAAAAATCTAACAGTAATATTATCATGTTAATAAATATATATTGTGTTGCAAGTCGCAACCTAAGTTTGAGGCAGAATGGTTGATTTTTAGTATGGATGTACTTGAAGCAATAAATGATTATGATGATCTAAAATTATTATATGAGCTCACAAAGATCTCATTAAGCACATGAAAAATCACCTTCCTGTTACCATAAGAGCTACTATTGTCACTCTTCAAAAAAAATGTTTGATGAATAAGTTAACTGTTATAAAACTTGAAACTTTATTACCATGTATGTGGGTCCACTTCCTACTATCAATATGCATCACAACTAATTTTGGTACGGTTGAATTGTTGCCCTACACGTCAAGCCTACTGAGCGTCAAACCATCTCGTGTAATGAGTTTCATTCATTTAGTCTTTTGATTGTGAGTATGATGACCGTTGTTAAGTCATGAAAAAATTTAAATATCCTATAATATTAGGATAAAGAACGTATCATATTCACAAGTAACATATGGATAAATATATTCACTACTAGTTGATTGATTAATTTTTACGTATCCATAAAAAAGTCGACCTTAATTACCTAAATTATGTTACGATAATATTTTAGGGGACAGATTTGCCGTTTCATATTTATACTTATTTATATTTATTAAGATCACTAACAATGTATAAGAAGTCTTCATGTAGGTGTGGCTTATGTGAGTAGTGGTGGTTGCAGTGCAACTTATTGCCCGCTGACCCATTATCTTATTGTAATCAAGAAAACTTAGCATTCATTTATTAAAGTGTTATTCCCTAAACAAATCATTCTCTTTAGTCCTTCATGCAATAAAATAGATGCTTGACTTCTCTTAGCTTCTTACTTTTTTTTACTACCGATTCTTACCCTAAATTGATAGTTAAAAAAATGTAGTTATCGGAAAAAGTCAAATGTTATTTTAAATTGATAGTTAGGTAACCTAATATTAATCAGGATATTAAAATAGTTGAAATTCAAATTTTGAATTATCTTCAATTTGGATTGGGATAATTGAATCTTGGGTGGATTGGTAGTCGGTTAAAATCCAAGACCTCGTACGGAAATCACATTTAACTGAAACCAATCTGACCGTTACGACTCCAGATATGTTCGATGTGCCACCACTTTCGTAGAATAATAATAATAATAATATTCAAGTTTCCACCTTTCTCCACCGTCGCGCTCGATGGAAAGTCCACCGCCTCCGTTGCAGCAGCAGCCGCAGCCGCCAATTGAGGCCGACGTGGGCTCCGCCGCGAACCCAACCTCCGGCGATTCCAGCTTGACCGTCGAGAAACACATCAAACCAAACACCACCACGAAACCCACAGTTATCAAGAAAAAGATTAATAATAAAAAGAAGAAGAACGTCCCTTCTGATTCACCGCAACAATCGTTAAATTCGGTTTCATCATCTTCTTCAACGTCTAATAATTTGCATTCAAGAACAAAAGGTATTCGTCTATCCACCAACCGGAGAAACCCTAGGGTTTTCAGCGGCCCCGTTTCGAGACGACATAATGGCGGTGAGGCAGACGCGCTTGCTCTTCCTCTTGGAATGTCGATCGCTGCTTTTGTTGCTCAGGTTGGTTAATTGTTATTTTGCCATTTTTGTCAATTGCTACTTTTTGTAAAATTTGATCGAATTGCTTATAAAAAGAAACCTAATTAAGAGATAATGTAGTTTGTCCAAAGATTGTGTTTTTTCTTTATAAATGTTGACTTTCTGTGTGGAGTGAGTCGATGAGTTTTATTGTGTATGTCAACAACTTAATTCTTGAATAAGAACATTTAGGTGTTAAATATTTATAACCGAATGTAATTTGTGTACATTATCAGAGTCTGCAATTTAGGTTTGCATTCAACACAAACTCAATATTAAGCTGAGAACCATGATTAACATTTGTACTTAGTACTGATTAAATGTGGTTATTTTTGTGCATTTTTAGGTTTTTTTTTTCTGTTTTTTTGTAACAATTCTCATATATATATATCAGGTGTTGGAAAAGAAAGATGCAGATGGAGAAAAGATGTCTGCAGATCATCTCTCAGAGGTATATATATTAGTTATTATTATTCACCAAATATATTTTTTAATAAACAGGTTAAAAATGTCATTTGGTGTGTCCACATCTTCTGCTGCAAATGTAGACAGCTTTGGGTTGAACATTTAGAGATGTAACGACTAATTATATGGTTTAATGTTAGATGGATAACTGTTTCTATGCATTAAATGTTGATTCTGGTTATATTTCACCTCACAGATATGCACTTTGGCGGTTAAAGAATCATTATCCAATGTAAGTATTTTACTTTCATCACTGAAAATTACTCATGGTTATTTACTTTAATATACTTTTTGTAACATATTTTTTTTGTTAAAGGTTTTTGGTGACAGATTTGATTCCTTTGCAAGTAACTTTGAAAGATCATTTCAAAGCACTTTGATGACACTCAGAGCAATTAGTGAATCATCAGAAAACAAAGAAAGATCATACGTACACGCGGAAAGTAGTTCGAATTATTTTTATTTAAATTTGAAAGAAAATACATCAACAAATAATATTCAAGAAGAAGCAACCATTGATGAGTTAGATGAAGAGAATAATAATGTACATAATAGATATCCTATCTACAATGAGCTTGCAGTTATTCATGACTCAAGAAACGGTCAAAACGGTCAATACGGTCAACAGTTGACTTGTATTCCTCCAAACCAAACAAATTCCACACTTACCCCTTATGAAAGATTTGTATACGAACAAACTCGTTCTAATAATCTTAAGGAGTTAGAAATTGGTCTTAAAGTGCAAAAGATGAGGCTTACAAAAGAACAAATTGCAATTAATTGTGATTCAAATTATTTGGAGAGATTTAAGTTATCAATGGGGATTTCGAAAGCTAATTTTAAAGCGGGAAAGTTTAAAACCGAGTTACAAGACTCGAGACATGCTCGGTTGCTAAAACATTGTGTTGATTGCCTTGTTGCGGGTTTGTTAATTATGGTTGCGTGTCTTGCTTACGGAACTTATATTCATTCTCATCAAAGACTCATTGAAGCTAATGAATCATGTATGCTCATCAAGGTAAATTAATCATCTTTGATAATAATTATCTTATTCTAATTATTCGAGTTAATTACACAATTGAAGTAACATGTTTGGGTACCAAAGGTTTAAAGTTACAGGTTTGGGTTTTATGCATTCAATTTTGTAACAAGTTTGTGTATAAAGGTTAACTTTCGTTAAATTAGGTAGAAATGACCAAAATACCCTTTGACTTTTTGAATAGACAAAGTCAATTACTGAAAAGTCCAAGGGTATTTTTGTCATTTCGACCTAATTTAACAAAGATGGAACTTAGCCTTGATACTCGAATTCGTTACAAATTTGAAAGCATAAAACACAAACCTTGTTACTTTAAACCTTTAGTACCAAAAACCTGTTACTTTTCGCAAACAACAAGACCAATTGTCTTAATACTCATTATCACTTTAAAATATGAATCCAAACACCAAGTAATCATCTTTTTGGTTTTTCAGGAATCAAGTTCATGGTGGATCCCAAAACCAATGTCGACTTTCAATTTTGGGTTCAAAGTTATTTGGTGTCAAGTTCAAGTTATAAGCCGGATGTTATTCGGCATATTAATGATTATTTCAATCACGTATCTACTCATCCAACGGTCAGGAACCGCGAACCAAACAATGCCAATTACATTCATACTTTTACTCCTCGGTGTCGGTTGCGGTTTTGCAGGAAAATTCTGTATAGACACATTAGGAGGAAGTGGAATCTATTGGCTTTTTTTCTGGGAGATTCTTTGTTTGTTACATTTGTTTGCAAACATTTGTACCTCAATGTTGTTTCTGATTCTTCATGGGCCCGTTACAATGGTTGACGGTTCACTGAACCGTATGGTGTTCCCGTATTGGCTCCGGCGGGTGACGTTTTATGCCGCCTTGTTGGTGTATCTACCGTTGTTGTGTGGGTTGATGCCGTTTGCGGGTGTTGGTGAGTGGCTTGAACATTTTGCTTCTTTGGTGGCTAGTGGTGTCTCTGAAATTGAATGAATGTAAAATGGAATGATTTTTTAACTTTTTTTTGTAACTGGTTTTTGTAATGTAATTGTGTTTATATGTTTGTAGTTATTATGGTTGGAAGTATAGGAAGTGTTTGATAATATTTCAGAAAATATGTAATCTGTTTTCTCAAGTGAATGTTTTGTGTTTGTAACCTCTGATTTGATGATAATATGTTTATTGTTGTAATGGAAAATGAAAGAAAATAAATCATTACTATTCCATTGGGTTGTTTGATCTCATATGAGAATGGAATGAAATCATTAGAAATGACAAAAGTATTCCTTTCTCAAAATAAAGAAAATTTATCAATTTTAACAACAATATCAAATTAAAAGAATAAGAATTTTTTATTAAAAATATATCATCTTTTCAACTAGCAAATTTTCAAAATCATTCAAATAATTCCACCAAAAAAGTTATTAAAATCGTTCACATATTTTTACACAGTTTTGTGAAGATTTACAATAACATATATCCATCATAATATTTCACATACTTGTAAGATCTTGGATGAACAATGAGCTAAATATCTTCATGATTACTATACTGTTCGATAAAAAGATTGGAACTTAATCTACGAATCATATTAAAATATGTGTATCAATATTTATTTGTACATGGCTTAACACCAGTGGCTTGAGCATTCTGGCATTCTGCATTCTGTACAATTTATGCATCGAATGAACCAACTTCAAAGCATGTGACGATAAGAAACATATACGATTTGCGTTCTCTAAATTTTATTCTACTATATTAGATTAAACATGTACAAGTTGCTCGAAACTTGTTGGGTGTTTACTTAAAAATGCTCAGAATATACTCTTCCGATTTTAGCTTGGTTGAAAAGCCGCTCGGTTTGGTTTGTCAACAAACCAACCCTCGGTTCAATTAGGCTTTGTTGGCTTGATTTGCTATCTAATGTGTCTTACGTATAATTTAAAAAACGTAGGCTAAAGACCCACTTAGAGGCTGTTTGACAACTTCTGAATGAGCAAGTATTGAACCAGTAAAAGGTCTGAATCATTAAGTGATTAATCAGTAAGAGGTCTGAACCATTAAGAGTTAATATAATGCTTAACCGTTCAGAGGAAAAAGTATAATCAATTCAGATAAGAGATCTTAACTATTCAGACTTTGTATAATGCTTAACCATTCAGAGGCAAATGTCTGAATCATTCAGACATCTGATTGCGAAACAAACAGTCTGAACCACTAAGTGCTGAACCAGTAAGAGGTCTGAACCATTAAGAGCCTGTTGAGAGGTAACAAACAGCCCCTTAGTTTATTTTGGTCGTCCAATAATTAAATAAATACAAAAAAAAAACTAATTAAAAAACAGAGTAGGATGTAAGATGAGAAGAAATTTTTCGATTTCATCATTTTGTTATCTACTAATGAATCTTGAAGTCTTTCTTTTATGACTTACATGTGATATTGACAAGGGGGAAGAAGGTGTCTAGTTAGATCACCTTCAAAAGCATTTAATTTGTTTTGTACAAAAGTTAATAGCAACGTTAATGTCTGAGGAAAGTGTTAAAATTGTAAATGTGGATTGGTAAAAGTGCTAAGGGTATTTAAATTGCGCCGCACGCAAACTACATTTTACTCTAAAACTAAGACCCGGTCGTCACATTCTTTTTTTCTTCTACGGCGCTCGAATTTCGCTCGATGCTTGCTTAAAAAATACTCATTTCAGAAATACACTCATTCGATTTCGGGTCAGTTGAAAAGCAGTTGGTTCAGTTCAGTTTGTAAACGAACCAAGTGTAGGGGAAACATTGGATTTTTCCAGCTAAAATAATTAAAGATACTCTATTTGTGAGAAAATAATAGTAGAATATTGTTTACCAAACAAACGAACTCTATAAAATAATATTTACAAAGAATACTTCTAGCCGGTTTGTTCATCACGACCATCTGCACAAACGTTTTGTTGAGCCTACGTGTTTGACACGGTTTCCTTAAAACAAGCCTGAATTTACACCTTCAAGACAAATTCTGTGTTTGAGTGTTCTCAAGAAGTGGTGGTTTCTTGGTGTTTGAGTGTATTCTTGAGACTATACAAAGTATCTAAAATATTAGATGTTTTTAGTCTAGCAAAAGTTTTTCTTTCAACCAAGACTCACTTGGTAAATACATGATAATTGAGTTGAAGCACCCTTCCCCATAATTAGTTTGAAGTTGAAACACCAAATTAAATTCTTGGTTTAATTATTTATTTATTTTTATTTTGGTTTCCATAATTTTCGACATCAAGCACGAGCAAAATACGTTTAGTTTATTTCGGTTTGACTCGTGAACAGTCTCACTCGTACGCCGCACCTCTCTCAAACCATCGCTCTTAAATCTCAACCTTGTCTTTCGTTTCATAGAAGTAAAATGTGCAATTATAACGACTGTATTTATAGATTTGTTACAAGTTACAACGGTAACCAACTAACCATTCAGAAAATCAGAATTGCTTAAAACCATACATTTTGACATATTTTAATGTTAATATAGATCATTAATTCCAAGTATATAGTTATTACAAATATGAAGATCACAAAACTCATTCCGGTTTATGTATTCGTTACACAAATTCTTGAGCATGGGTCGCCACGACGGTCTTGGCATCGTGCAACTTAACCATGTTCATCAACTCATCATGATACCCCACAACTCGCCCATGATACATATCATTAGCAACTTCAGAGATCGGTTGTTTTGATGTCCAGTCAGACACCTCACAACCGATCTCACTGATACCATTATCACCAGGTACAGGTACTGACTCAGACATTCCAACATATCTGTTCAAATAACTTTTCAAACTACCAACGTAGTTCTCGAACCCTAAAGTTGTCATGGCCCACACAAGATCCTCCCCGTTGATCGTCTTTCGCTTCTCTCGTTGGCATTTATCTGCAGCTTCACCGGTGATGAAGCTAATGAACTCCGACACACATTCTTGAACGGTTTCTTTTGCTTCTTTTGATATTTTGGCATTCGCCGGAAGTGATTTTTTCATGATACGCCCGACATTGGCTATCGGGAGAAGCCGCTCCTGGTCTTTAGATGAGTTGTCGGAGTTGTCGCCAGACGGGCTAACTGCCGGACTTGTTGGGATTCTTTTTCCGGTCATGATGTTGTTTTCTAGTCCTAATTAGGGTGATAGATTGAGGGGTAATTATATGGTGTAAAGAGTTGAGTAAACAAACATTAAAAAAAAGTGCGAAGACGGTTTGATTTAGACAAAAACTATATATATATTAAATTTGGAAAAAGAATACACTAGAAATATACATAAATATTATTTTTAGTATTATAACATTCAAATAACATGTAAAAACATTGAAGCCTGTAGATTCTTCCATTGTAGTAGACTATTTATTAAATTATTTTGACTTTATTATACCACTAGTAAGGACATTACAAAATACAAAAACCAAATTTTCTTCTCGATTTTATTATAATTATTATTATATAATCACCATCATTATCAAAGTTTATCGAACATGATTCTAACACAACACTACCGAATATCGATGACATAATGTTGCTGTAAAATGATTCCTCTGCATTACTACTTAAACTCTTAAAGTATATAAAGAAGAAAATAACATTGATCGACCTATAAATGATGAATTAAACATCTTAGTTAGCTACGAAAGTTTAAAAGTGAACGTACGATTTGTATGTGAGTACAAACTGTAAGATCTTAAAATCTATTTTAGGGGGTGTTTAGGATTTCTTATTTAACTTCAATACTTGAACTAAACGTCATTTTTATACTTGTTTAATTTACGATTTTTGTGCGAGCTCAAAGATTATTATAAAACGTAGAGCTAACTTATATGCGCTATGACAATTATAAAACAACAAATGAATCATTACAAGAAAACTTCATATATAGTAGGTTAGGATATAAAATACTATTCTAATATTCTTTAATGTATTAGACAATCATGAATTTTAAATTTTTTATTATATACATTTCTACTGTATGTAACATTCGGCCCATCATACAACTTATATTGTTCTCGTTGCCCAATTGAAGCTTATGGATGAATTTGATGTTGTTGCACGAGTGAAAACTTCTTAGATGGTCATCAATGCAAAACGTATTGCTGGTATTTGAGGCAGATCATGTCTTATACATCGCCTAAAAAAATGTGGTATTTTATGAGCCGGGTGAGAAATCCGCCTAAAAAAATGAGGCATTTTGTATGGCGGGTGAGAATTGAGATCACCGCCTCAAAAGATAAGATCGCACATTTTATCTTATGAGGTGGTTCTCTCACCCTCCGTATAAAGCGCCTCATTTTTTGATACGGTTCTCTCACCCGCCATATAAAATGTTTCAAAAAATACCTCATTTTTCAGGCGACATTGGGCGATTAAATTCATTTTAACCGCCTCATAAAATTGTATTTGTACTAGTGCCAACATCTTTAATGTCTTCGACTGATGTGGATTTGCCGAAGATGTTACATTGTACTGTTTAATTATGCTCTTACATAGTTACATACCAATTACAAACTTGAAAATAATTTTATCCATATTTCAGAAGTTGTTTCTTTGATTTTAAGAGTCCGTTTCATGGTATGTGTTTTAAATTTAATTCAGTAGTGTGATGTGACGTTCATAACATTTGACGCCGTTTGGTGCTCTTGGTTGGTTGCGAATAACATAGATGAGTAGATGACAAAACTTGAATACATGAAAAACACACGTAGAATATGATGAACATCGGATGAAGATAAATTTAGAAAATTTACGTTGCTTTTGTAAGAATTCAAGGACTAGCCTATAAAAAAGTTATACTTTGTATAAATTTATATATAAAAAAAAAATACTGAAGTTCGTAATAAATTAAAAAACATATATGTTAAACTTGATGTAGACTAGAGATCTCAAACTTGTATTTGAGTAGTTTTGTTGTCTAGATACTTTTGACCAAAGCTTTTAAAATTAATATATTGTTGATGTATTCCAAGTAGCCATTTGGCATATGCTGCAAGTAACCAGCCATCCTAGTTTATAATAATCTTAAAATGCCCCTAGCTTCTCGTCCCCTCAAAGTATCAACTAAACTCTAAACTATATTAAATTTGTAGTTTAAGTAATCTAAAGAAACCTTTTATTGTTTATAACTTTATTAGTAAGTATTTATATTTCATTCTCTCTATGAATTTCAAGTGAGAACTAATTAAAACATGCTGAAGTCGATTGTCATTTCACTAGAGAAAAGTTTGAAGATGGAGCAATCACAACTTATTGTATTAACTGAGAAAACCAACTAGCTAATGTAGTGAACGTAATTTAGAAAGCATATGACATTAGAATTTAAATTGTGTTTTATTATTATTCAGAAAAAGGGGTAATGAGAATATGAGATACACATAAACATTTGTACAAATTAATTTACATAAACACTTGAAATTAAATATCAAATTTAAATGTGATATAGAAGATGGTTTTGCACCTTCTCTTTCACTGTATGTGTTATCTTCCATGTGGTTTCTTTTTTTTTTTGGGTCAAACACGTGACTTTTCTAAATTAAAAATTAATTGTATCTTAAAAATAAAATTAAAAAGCGTAACGATTACAGTAAAGTAGCAGGCAAATGAGCAACAAGTTGCGCCGCCACCCATTTTTAAATAGTAAAACCAATGCTACTAAAAACAAAGTTTTGGTTCTTGAGAGCCGAGATATTAGTATGCACGACCCGTTGAACTTTTTTTATTAGACAACCAAAATAAATATGTGGTTTCTTTTTTTATTTAAACAACCAAAATAAATATATATTACTAATAATCTAGCAAGGAGCTAGAAACTTACTACACTAGAGATCGCAGGGCCATTTTTTTTATTGGGAAAAAATGGTGAATAGTAGGCTACTTTAGCAATAGCTTAAAGAAAGGCCAAGAGCCATTTAAAAAAAAGCCCATAAATAATAAGATCACATCTGGGCTGACGAAACTAAAAACGCATTTAGCTTCTCATACAGTCATACTTATATTCGAGTTATTAATGGATCTTACTTTATAAATATACAATTTTAAGTTATTGAAGGACGTTGTGTGGAGTATCACTGAATTTTCATATAGTGTCATCCCATATAATTTTTTTTTGGATATTTTGTTGTAATTGGGATTAGCTTTGGTTATCGAATAAGACACAATAGTTATTAAATAAGTCGGATGCAAGGTGCACACTTGTTTGACACTATTGTGTCTAGTGCGGGGGTCCGGAGGCGGCAGCGCCCGATAGCGGAGTCCAAGGGGTAGAGCCACAGCGTATGTTAAAAAATTGATTGGAGATTTTAATTTCTAATTTCCGCAACTTAATTATTTTAGAAAGTTCAAGGACCATTTATGATAAAATGGAACTTGTAACTGCCCTAGGGCAGTTTCCTGCGAATCTGAATATCATCATATTAATTCATTGACAACAAGTTTTCTGGTTCATACGAATTCTCTCAAATTTCACGTTTGTTCTTCAAATTTGTATCTGAGTTTTATCCAATCAACATTTTGGAGTGAACCACAAAAATCGTTTGATCTGAAAGTCATTGACGACTCTCAAATCAATCCAGGGGCATACGACTTCAATTTCCATTTTCTGTAATTTTCTACTACATTTTTCATTTGAAAGAATTATATCAGATAATTTTTTATATGTAGAATATGGATTTAAAGCATTTATCAAAGAGGCAATTTATTAAAGCATTCACATTAGAGTCTTTAAAAATTATGTGAGTGACTTCTTTATATTATAAAGATTGGTTGAAAGTGGTTGTGAGTAGAGAGATATAAAGAAATTGATGAAACCAATAAATATAGAGAAACATTATTTATTAAAGTAAATTGGAGAGGAAAAATGTAATGATAAAGGTATAAAAACTATTATTTAGTTGAATATGAGAGAGAAAAATAGTGATAAAAGTATAAAAAATTATTATTCAATTGAATATGAGAGAGAAAATATAATGATTTTTAGTGAATTATAGAGATAAATATAGAGATTATAATGTGAATGCTCTAATGTGGGTTTAAATTAAACCTAAAAATTTTATATGATACGTGATCATAGAAAGTTGAGATGAAAAGAACACATCTAACTAGTAAAAGTAGTTTTTTGTTTTAAATTTTAAATCAATACTCTATAAGCTACATGTTTACAATTGTGTATAAACAATTATATTTAAATTATTAAATTTTTCTACCTATTAAATCTTGAAATAAAATACTTTAGGAAGTTGAGTTATATCATAAAATAAACATTTGAAAAGTATAATATAAATAGGTCTGGCATGTAGATCCAAACCCCGCCCCGTTAAACTATACATGTTTGTAGTTCAACCGGAAATCAATCTAAGCCCGTTTTACAGTTTAGCCCTAAACCCATAAATATCATGTTATTGTTATCATCGAATCATTTCAATACTTTGCACCTCTATATCTAACATAAAGGCATTTGCAAATCTATGTTCAAACTAAAGATGAGATTGGTACCGTACCTATATTGGCACCAAAATTTTTAAAGGTGGGTACCAATTCATGCACTCGTTACAAATCTATCATCTATAAATGGTGTTGTTACCGTACCGATACTGATACGTCGTTATTGGAGCAAGGAATGGAGAATTGGAAATATAGGACCTAAAACTTGACGGTAAATCTATAAACAAACCAAGTATATCAATAACCATTTTTTAAGATCTATTTTGCAATAAATGAGATTTTAGTAAAAATATAAGAATAAGAATTTTATCTTGAAAGGGAATGTTCAAATAAAAACCACTTACTCGTTCGAGAACCAAAAAACCACTACTTGATTGAACTTCAAAGATTTCTCATTTCATCATACGTTATTATTATTTTAGAACGAATTGCATTATTGAACCACAAATTTTTCTCTTCTTTCAAGAGTATAATGAAGCTAAATATAAGAGGCAAATCCATAAAAAATACCCACAATTTATTGAGAAAATAATCGAGCTTCACAAAACTCATGCGTCATAATTGAAAAACTTAATTATATAATTAGTTAAATATTCAAGTAAAAACATTCTTATACTATCTTTGAGAGGCGAGACCACAACGCAACGTCAATATAATAAAAATTAAATTATAAAAATACTATAATTTTAATATAAGCAAATAATATAAAATATAACTTTTGTGGAGTTTAACATTTATATATTTATTAGGTAACTTAATAAAATTCCATATAATATATACTTTACAAAAGTGTGAAAAAATTATCTTTTTTGGATGTTGCAAAGTGAATATAATTAAACAAAGTCAGTCGAAGACCAAGAAATTATATATGATCAATATCATTGCTGGCCTACAATTCATGGCATCTATGACGTCACAAATGGATATAAACCATGGATTTTCAATAGAGCAAGTTTGGAGTAGAGCCAATTACTATTCAGCACTTATAATTTATTAAGAGATATATAATAATAACTATTATTATAGTAACTAAAAAATAAATAAACTCATTGTCCAAATCTTATGCCATGTCAATAAAACTGATGTCAATGAATCAAGTGACTTGTTTTAAACTATTATATACATTGTACATCAAACATACGTCGTTATTTTATTTAATATAAACAGTCATTTAAACGTGTATATTTTAAATATATTTTAAGTGATTACCCTAAGTTTTAAACATCACAAAAGGTTGATAAAAGTCGCATGCTTTGTAATAGAAATCGAAAATATATTTTGATAAAAGTTTTAAACATGCCCCATGCCCCATTTGCGGTTTGCGCATATAATGTATTATATATATGTGTTGGCTCTTAAGGTGCAAAAGTAAAATTACACTAATTTTAACGTTATTTTACTTATTTTTGTGAAAATAACGTTAAAAGCTACGATGGACGGTTAATCAGACATCATGAGCCGGGGTCTCACCGGAAGCAGCCTCTCTATCCTACGGGGTAAGGCTGTCTACATCCACCCTCCTCAGATCCTACTTTTAGGTAGGATATACTGAGTATGATGATGATGATGATTTTGATATCTTGATGCAAGTTATCCTTTCACATGCGCCAAAGAATAAATATATTTTATTTCTAAATCAGATTTTATTAAATGTCGTAAAAGTAGTTAACGACATGTCTTTTCCTCAAACCCAAAATTCACATGTTGCGAGCACAATCTGATACCAACCCTCGTGGATGAATGCTCATATATTGGCGTACCCGAGCGAAACCACTCACCCCTAAAAGTAGGGGTGACCGTGAACATTGTTAACCATAACCGAAAAATAACCGATAACCAAACCAAATCATAACAATATTTAATCGAAACCGACTTTAACCGAGGGTTATGGTTAAGTCAATCCATTAACCAATTTATTTGGTTAAGGTTACGGTTGAGCCAAGTCATTAACCGACTTTAACCAAACCGAACCGATATAGTTTGTTAGTTTTTTTAATATCTGTTTGTTTTGTTATTAGCTAACATGGACCTATTGGGTTAGAAGTTAATAACCTTGTTGAACTATTTATTTATTTTTACATTTATATTCAAATTTTGAGGTCAAACAAACTATATTTTCACTTCAAACTTGATATGGAATCTTCTAATTTTAAGGAACAATGTTACTTAGGAGCTTTCTGTTTACCTCTTAAAAGACTCTTAATGGTTTAGAGCTCTTACTAGTTCAGCACTTAGTGGTTCAGGCTGCTTGTTTCGCGAGCAGATGTCATTCAATGATTAAGAGCTCTTATCTGAATTGGTCAGACATTTTCCTTTTATTGATTAAGCATTATATAGCCTCTTAATGGTTCAGACCTCTTACTGATTTAGCACTTAATGATTCAGACATCTTACTGGTTTAGCACTTACTCATTCAGAAGTTGCCAAACAGCCCGTTAGTCAGATAAGTAAAAAGAGAGAATAGTTTTAAACAAAATATGTATTCAGTATCAGCATGCTTTAACAACTTACATCTTAGTTTGGAAAGATTATTAGTGGCACTACATCTAATTTTAGACCATAAAGCAAAAAAAATAAAAATAAAACACAATGTATAATTAACCGAAATGAACCGTAACCAAACCATAACCAGTGGTTAACCGAGTTATGGTTGATCAACCAATCGGTTATGGTTATGGTTATGGTTAACGCTTTTCAGTTAACAAAACCCTCAATTAACCGGCCATTGGTTAACTAGAACTCACGGTTAACAGACTTTGCACACCCCTGCCTAAAGGAGGAAGCCTACATATGCAATAAAATCCATACTAACCGTTTTGGCCAGATTTAGAACCCAGAGCCTACCATTTCAGTAGAAACATGGAGTGCCACTAGACTATACAGTCATTGACATTTCTAAATTAGATGGCGTAAAGTTACACACTTACACTAAAACGTTCTCTTTTTAGTATTAGATGCCATACTAATACGGATGTCAGGTGATCTCTTATCTCTTATAAATGTAATAGACAAGGGGATGTTTTATACCCGTGTAAGTGAGATTATTGGTATACCCATGTAAGCGAGACTATGAGAGTGATATGGAAATAAAGTGAGTGTCACGTGAAAGATGCATCAATAATGTGATATTTTCATGTGAGACAGTGGTATACTATGCGATTAAGAATGGTATGTGTCACACCCTGTCGGTGGAAAAAACACCGGCATGACCTCGTGATTGTTCAAAAGCTCTTGATTTCCAATTAAGATGTCAGTATAAAAAATACAATTACATAGTCATTACAAATATTTAAATAAAACAGACAATACAATCAGAAATCTCATTATGATTACCTAGTTCCAATAGCAAATCTTATATGATCATCAAGCAAGAAATACCATGTTGTACATGAATCAAGTCAAATTCAAGTGTCAACTACAATAAAGTAGTTTGTGAGTTACATTACATATGTTTTGAATCATTTTAACAAATAAAATTAATTAAATAATAGTTTATGTAGTCTCTATGTAAACAAGCAATACAAGACATTTATGCACGACTACAGTTGTTAAACCAAAAACAATTTGAAAAGAAAAAGAATACAATCTTAGGCTAGCCAAAGATTAAAAATATGTGAGGACTTATCATTTCCACGAGGGAAGGCGGGTGTTTAATGGCTCCTACGTCGTAAAAATTCCACGCCACCCCTCCAACATGAGTATATCACACTCCCTGATTAAATAAGTAAACATAAGGAAATTTACGTTATGTGAACAACACAAATATGAGGTGAAAAGCAGGCCGTATGGGAAGGGTGGTAGGTGGGTGACTACCAAGAGCTTATTATTTTAAAGGCCTGTAATTTTCAGAATTTTTAATATATATTTTGTTTGTATAAGTTTTTTGTATAAAGACTTTATAATTTGAATTAGTTGGATTTTAAAACAATTAAAATTTAAAGTTTGAAATAAGATCAAATGTAAATAAACCAACTAACCTATAAAGCAATTTAAACCTTATTAGCCCAAAAATATGTTAAAGTGTTAAACAAGTTATAAAAACGCTACAAGATTATGAGGATTTGCTTAATATTTACATTATATTATTTTACTAGAATACATTGGTTTGCTTATTTTATAACTATTATCTTCTTATTATTCATCTTATATGAATATTGAGTTCGTTTTTAGGATGTCCAATTTTTTTCCTCACCCAGGACCCCAAGCTTTTAAAAATTCTCGAAGACAGTCCTCAAAAAGAGTGCTTGAATCAGAGCTTCACATGACTCTATTTAATAGTGTTAAACATTCTTGAATATGTACAATTCATCATATACTACCTATGAGAAGTTTCATTTGGAAAACCAAATATAAGTTTGTAGATTCATTTTATGTAAAACAAACAATATTGGTTGGTGTGAGGATATGGTGTTACAAATGCTATAAAAGAGGCTCCTATGACTGTCACACCCTAGCCGGCGGCGGAAACACCGGCCGTGACCTCAATGATTGTTCACAAGCTCAATGGTTACTAATAATTACATTTCATAGATTAATTAATCAAGTTACATTGTTTTACAAATTTAAATAAAATACATATACGAAATAACATTTCACAGATGTTTTCAAGCAAAACAAGTCCTTCAAAAATCTAGCATCCTAATCAACTTCAAGTAAAACAGTCATTGAACTTCATGCTTAAAGTACCTGAAACATATAAGAAAAAGTGTCAACTACAAAAGTAGTTGGTGAATTACATAGGTTTTACTGTTGATATGTCAAATAGTATATATGTATAAGAATCAAGAGAATAATGTTCGCAATTCACACTACCGCAAATACTATAGTATATATGAGAT
>WOUH02000009.1:5666670-5679433 GCA_009936405.2 Stevia rebaudiana
GCCCGCCGAAAATACCTTCCCCGCCCACCCATCGGCTTGACCGCTGCGGACGGTCTTACTAGCAAACTACAACCCTCATAGTTTCTTTGCTAAGGGTGAGGGGAGTGTTACCCTAACACCCCTCAAGTATCTTAATTAACTACCAATCAAGTCATGTCACCTATCAAGCATCATAAATTCATAATTCACCTCAAACTACCTAATACCCAAACTCAAAAAAAAAAATTGAATATTATTTTTATATTAAAATTTAAAAACTAAAACATTTAGAATAATATTAAAACATTACATTTTACACAAATTAATATTGCAATACAAAAGACGAGAAGTCCTCGCGGACATACACAAATACTCATCGTACTCGTCCGATGGATTTCCTGTAGCGAGTTGTTTAATTGCCAAAGTGCATTTTTGTAATGGTGTAACACTTTTTCTCATTTTACCATTTAAACCCTCTTGAAAATATTCAAATTTGGCTTATATATCATTAACTATTTTTAAAAATAAAGATTTTGACATTCGATACCTTTGTCGAAACGTCATATCCAAATACTTTGGGGATTCCACAAAATAATCTTCCATTAAAGTCACACTAGCTTTTTTCTTTATCATGTCGCACCGGTCTCCTTGACGTTCCTGTCTCTTCAAGTTCGGCTTGCTCGACAAGACTAGCAAAATAATGAATGTTATTATCGTCGGAGAAAGTAAATCCTCGGATGAATCAGAAGGTATAATTGGGTTAGACATGTGATCCATTTTTTATAAAATGGTGAAGAAAATAAGAAATGGTTGAGAATTGTGGGAGTGAATAAGTATATTTATATTAAAAATAAATTTCATTTTAGAAATTCTAGCCGTTTGAACAGATCTATTTTTGACCGTTGAAGGGTCACCCGATTCGAGCTTCTACACCCGTAAATGTTACCCGATCCCTTTACCAGCAGGAATGACGACGGTGTAGCCGATCGGGTAGAAGGAACCCACGTGTACTACTCGTCTGCATTCCGTTCTCCTCAAGTAAATTTAACTAAAATCATCACTTAAAAACATCTAATAGTAATGACAAGAAACAAAAGTATACATGTCTATTTTTTAAAACGATAACTTAAATAGAGTAGACCTCCTATGAAATTTGTCATCATATCAAATAATCAACGACTCAACATAGCTTTCATGCTATAAATTCAATTATCCAAGAACAGTAAAAATCAAATAATTTCGGGTCGGAACTGTGGATGAAGCCGCCGTCCGATCTAATTAATTGAGCCGCCACGTGTCGGTGAAGAATCAAATAGGGTTCCATTTCAGTCAGCTACCGGCAGCTGCTTCATTTGCTTTTATTTCTCCCTCCGTTCTTCACTTCCCCAATTCTGGCACAAATCAAAACCCTAATTTCTCCTTTAATCAACAATTGACGTTTTTCGAAATTGCTTCGTTCATTACGATTAAGGAGATACACGTTTGGTACGGAGTGATAGGTGTTCATGGCTTCATGATTTGTAAGTAATCCGATTTTGGTTTATTGTAGGATGGTAGATTAATTTTGAAGTAGTTTTGATTATGTGTGTGATCTGTTTCGCCTGGATTAGAGTTTTTCTCCATATTTATTATCTGTAAGTTCTAGTTTTTCATTGTGTGAGTCAAGTCCATTCCTTAATCCTGATGTTCATGTTTTCAATCTCTCTTAATCACAACTAGCATAGATATTATAAAATTGGTTGACTGTTTGAAGAATTGGATTCCGTTTGTTGATTACTGTTCTTAAATTTTTCAGGTGAGGTTTGATCCTAAGGTTTTAAAATGTTGTTGTTATGCCATCGGCGCCAAATTGGTGTATCTATGCTTGATCCTTGAGGTTTATGGGCTGTTGTTATTAATTTAGGAATTAGGAGTTGGTTTCGGTGACTTTTTTTGTTTTGTTTTACAAATGGCTGATGACAGCCAACATACAAATTGGCTTGCTTCTGGTTTAGCGGTGATATTGGATGGTGAATCAAAGAAGGAGAGTAATCAGAAAAACCGTCTCATCTCATATTGTGATGATTTTGGCGAACAATCACTTGAACGAACTCTTGAACACGTATTTGACCTCCCGTCTAAAACAATCAATCTGCTGACATGTCAAGTTGATGCTAATGTAATCTGTTCTATTATAAAGAACTATTACTTAAAACATCATAAAACCTTATGGACTGTTGATACCTCAAGAGAAGGAGTGTCTGCCATTGTTGATGGTTCTGGACCTTACACAGTTAAACTTGAAGAAGCAAGCGTGTGTGGTGAGTTTCAGATTATAAAACCACCTCTATTAGTTGAAAGTCACGCGGTATTCAGTAGTGCACGCGCTAATGCATGTGTATGGAAAGGTAAATGGATGTATGAAGTAACTTTAGAAACTGCTGGTTTACAACAGCTTGGATGGGCTACTGTTTCTTGCCCTTTTACAGAACACACAGGTGTCGGTGATGCTGAAGATTCATACGCGTTTGATGGAAAACGGGTCATCAAATGGAACCTAAATGCTGAATCGTATGGTCAAACATGGGTTGTTGGTGATGTCATCGGTTGCTGCATAGATTTAGAAGCTGATGAAATTTCATATTACAGAAACGGTGTTTCTCTTGGTATAGCATTTAATGGAATTAGGAAAATGGTTCCCGGGTTAGGGTATTATCCTGCAATATCTCTTTCTCAAGGCGAACGGTGTCATTTGAATTTTGGGGCCCACCCGTTTAGATATCCTATTCAAGAATTCCAACCAATTCAAATCCCGCCATCAACGAATCCGTTAGCTGTTGGTTTGCTTCATTGCTTTTCAAAGTTGTTGAATATGTGGCGAGGGGAGAACAACAGTTATAATCCTATGCAAAAGTTAAAAAGTTTAAAGCGGTTCATGCCAGTTAACGAGTTATATCATCCCGTATCTTGTGGAATTTGCATGGAGTTATTCTCAGCTCTTGATGCAAATCCAGAAAGTGTGGAATACATAAGTTGGGGCCCACTTTTTTCTTTTTTAATGGATGTTTTTCGCGATCAACCACCTCATGATTATGAAAGTTTAGATAGAATACTTGATATTTTACTTGATTTCCCGGGGTCCACATTGATGTTTGAACACCTCATCTCTGCTCTTTCATACAGTTGTAAGACTGCATCTATAATATTAAGAGAGAGTCCATATTCGGGTTCATATCCATATCTTGCATTGGCGTGTCACTTGTTAAGACGTGAAAATTTGATGGTGATTTGGTGGAAGATGTCAGATTTTGAGTTTTTATTTGAAGGATTTTTGTCACAAAGATGTCCAAATAAACAAGATCTTCAGCATATGATACCTGATGTTTGGTGGCCTGGTTCTTGTGAAGATGTTTCTTATGAAAGTAGCATGATGTTGACCACTAAAACCTTGACTGAAGCAATTAATAAGGTATGATTTCCTCTGATACATATTAATTTGGAAATAGACATTTGTATTATTTGTACTATTTACTTGATTGCTTTTATACATCTTGTATATTGAATTTATTCATTATCTATGTTCATGCATATATATTGCTGTCAGATTTATTATTATAAGAAGAGTTAATTACACAAATAGCCCCTATGGTTTACAGAATATAATAGGTTTGGGGACGACGGGTATTAAATAACAGGTTTGGGTTTAATGCTTTCAGTTTTGTAACGAGTTTGGGTATTAAGGCTAACTTTGTTAACTTTTCCATTAAATTATGGTAAATTGACTAATATACCCTTTCATATTTACCCTTTGACTTTGGCTATTCAAATAGTTAAAGGGTATATTGATCATTTTATCCTAATTTAATAGAAGTTAGCGTTACAACCCAAACTCGATACAAAATTGAAAGCATAAAACCCAAACTTGTCTCTATAGACCCTTAGTACCCAAACCTGTTACTTTCCCTACCATCTGTGTAAGTAACTCTAAATAAAATTATCTGAATTCAGGAATAATTTTTCGAAGTGTAATATAATAATATGATTGAATTGAATATAAAACCTCACGAATCCAGTACTTATGCGCGTCTTTTTCAGATTGAGGAGAAACATCGGGACCTATGTTGTCTAGTCATGCAATTCATTCCACCCGTAACGCCTCCTCAGTTACTGGGCTCTGTTTTCAGAACATTTTTACACAATATTATATTAAGAAACAGAGGAGCAGATCGCAAGATACTGCCACATGGCGTATCAAGCAATTCTGTTCTTGTTTCATTGTTCACCGTCATACTTCATTTCTTATCAGAAGGATTTGCAGATAGAGGGTGTGGTTGGATGTTGGGTTCAGGAACCAGTGGTGGACCCACTATTGGGTTTCTTCACAGAGGCGGTCAACAAACTTTCCCACTTCAACTAATTCTTCAAAACAACCCTCATAGAGCTGAGATTCCTCGACTCGGTGGGTCCTACAGTCATTTAGCTAATTTCCAACCTGTAAATGTGGACCCTGATGCTGAAGTGGTTCAGTGGGAAGAAGGTTGTGTTGATGACGTGGACCCGAATACCAGAATAACGCATGTTGGGATTCAGAAGCCGTGTTGTTGCTTGAGTTTGGATGTTAACGTTTCTAGGGTTTCAAAGAACCCGTTTAGGTATGCGACTAAAGGTTATCAGAGCCATTGCGGTTCTATTCCGGAGAGATCTGCACAGGTGGCAGCTGAGTGCAGTGCTGGCAATTTGAATGATGACATGGCGGATAAACCTAGTACAAGTGATCAGTCAGATTCTGAGTTTGGTTATCGCGTTGTGCAGCAGATGAAGGTTGTATCATTAGAGAGTACTTCATGTTCTTCAACATTGGAAGAAGAGGAGCTTTTGGATGCCATGCTTTTGTTGTACCATTTGGGACTTGCGCCGAATTTTAAGCAGGTTATATATTATCTTTTTAATATTTTAAAACTTGGTTGAAAGATTAACAAAATCCTGTTTTTGCTCCGTATTTGTGAATTTAGAGGCGGCAAGATGGGCTAATCAGGTGGGTTGGGTAACGGGTCGGAATCGGTTCTAGTAATCGAGTTGAAACTATCATTCTTTGTATGACTTGAAAGTTGAAATCTTGTTTTGTCAGGTTGACCTGCAAATAGCTTTTGTGTCTGTTTTCAAACTTTTTATAAATAGTTACCTGTGTTAATAATGATAAAGAACAATATAATTACGGTAATAGTTACAATCCAAATCTTTGAAAAATGATTTAAGAGGTTGGATGCACAAAAAATAATTTGTTTGACTGCAGGCATCAGCTTACATGACTCATCAATCACATTCAATATCCCAACTGGAAGAAACAGATAGACAAATAAGAGAACGAGGCGGTGGTGAACAATTAAGGCGGTTGAAAGAGGCCCGAAGTGTCTACCGTGAAGAAGTTATAGATAGTGTGCGCCATTGTGCTTGGTAAATATACTTTTTAATTTTTTGGAAATTTTCATTGTATGTGCTCTGTGTGTTTGACCTTTAATATAATTCTACCAATCCTTAAAATATAAGTTTGAAATAAAATATGTATTTCAAAGTAAAAAATATTATTAAGTTACTGTGAATTGTTGTAATTAATTTCATATGCATGTTTGTATTGTAGGTACCGTATTTCTCTTTTTGCCAGCTGGAAACAAAGGGGAATGTATGCATCATGTATGTGGATTGTTCAGTTGCTTCTTGTTCTTAGCAAAATGGATTCGGTTTTCAGTTATGTACCTGAGTTTTATATAGAAACACTGGTATGTCATTAATAAATATAAATTATAAATTATAAAACCCTCTTGGTTTAATGCAGTAATTAATCTTGCTTTGCAGGTTGATTGTTTTCATGTTTTGCGAAAAAGCGATCCTCCATTTGTCCCTGCAGGAATGTTCATAAAACAAGGGCTTGGTTCATTTGTATGTTACTCTTTTTCCATACATTATAATTATTAATATAAATTGTTTACATATAAACTAATGTGTATTTCTTCATCAGGTTACTTTTATTGTTACCCATTTCAGTGACCCGCGAATATCAAGTGCAGAATTAAGAGATCTACTTCTGCAATCAATTTCTGTATTAGTTCAGTACAAGGAGTTTTTGGTTGCTTTTGAGAGCAACCAAGCAGCAACTCATAGTCTGCCAACATCACTTTTATCAGCATTTGATAACCGATCATGGATTCCTGTAACGAATATACTTGTAAGATTATGCAAAGGTTGCGGGTTTGGATTTTCAAAGCATGGAGAATCTTCATCTAATTCTACCGTGTTTCAGGTGAGTTTATCACAATGCTTTACTCAAAACGGGTAACTTTGTTTCAGTCAGACTAAAACTTTATGTCCAAAAATGCACAAAAAAAATAAAAAATTTGCTTTATATATATATATATATATAAAGTTAGTGTGTCAAATATAAGCCCAAAGATTGTAAATTTACTAATATATGAAGTTTTTAATAATATGGTGGTTTTATGCAGTGAAATTAGATCTGGGGTGACTTTAAGCTAATATTTAATCTATTTTATGTATTTGGACCAAACCTCAATTTAGAAAACTCATTCAAAAGTAGTTGGGTTGAAAATGCAGCCTTTGATAAAAGTTTGTTGGAAATTAAATCACAATTTTTTATTTTTATTTTTAAATATGATGAACAGAAAACCAATAATCAATCTTGACACAAAGGTGATATATTTGTAATATAGAACCAATAATCATGACATGAAGGAGACACCTTTATAATATTAAAAGTTTAAAACCACACCAATAACCCTAATACTTGAGCCCTATTAATAGTAAACAACTCCTTGAAAAATAAGAAACTTATCTAGTTTAAGCAACTAAATAATAAATATTAATAATCGACCCGTACAAAATATTTATCCCACACTTTAACTTTAAGATCAACCCAACAAAGTTATCAATAGAAACGAGGGAAGATTTTTTTCAAATGAACTATGTAGAAACAATTCCTGATGTTGACTTTAACATCCACATTTGTTGTTAACAAACAGAAATTACTACGCGATGCTTGTGTGGAAGATGAAGAAGTATTTTCAGCTTTTCTAAACCGTCTTTTTAATACTTTAAGCTGGGCAATGACAGAATTTTCAATTTCCATACGAGAAATGCAAGAAAAAGGACAGGTACAACTATACAACCATCTTTGTTTTTTTTTTTTTTTTTAATAAGAGTCCTTTTTTTTTTTTTTTTTGCAGATGATAGAGTTTCAGCAGAGGAAATGCTGTGTTATATTTGATCTTTCAAGCAATCTTGCAAGGGTACTTGAGTTTTGCACTTGTCAAATTCCTCAAGCTTTTTTGTCAGGTGCAGATACAAACTTGCACAGATTAGTTGAAGTTGTCGTTTTTGTTCTCAACCATTTGACTTCAGTTGCAGACCCAGAATTCTTTGACCTGTAAGTTTTTTTTTTAATTTTAATTTCTTGGACTGACAACAAAATAGACAGTTAAAATCCATTTTAAATTCTACTTTTTTATAGGATATTAAGAAGACCTAGTCAAACTCCAGAAAAAGTCAACAGAGGCTTGATTTTGGCGCCTTTAGTTGGTATCATTTTGAATTTATTGGATGCAAGCCTTGTAACAGATGTCACTGATCAAAACGATATTGTGGGCATTTTTGACAGCATGGATTGTGCTGACACTCTTATTTCTGGATTCCAGTACCTATTAAAGTTCAATTGGGTTAGTAAACATATTCAACAATTTAGATTATTGTTGTACTAGTATAATTTTTTAGATCGTATTTCACACATTAATTGTTTTCAGAAAGTTAAAAAATTTGGACAAAAAACACTTTTCCAGTTTTAAAGTAAACCCATATAACCTCTCTTATAATAAACGATTCCAATAAATGCCATGTTAGATGTGTCAAACCCACATTCTCCCATTTATCTTTATTTTCAGTTTTATTTAATCTAAAACTATATTTCAATTTTTAAAATCTTTCAAATTAATTATTTCTCTATTCACTTTTTTTCTTTAATTAGCTTATCCTATTAATATATTATTAATATTTTTATAAAAATATACAATTTTGCATAAATTTCATATTAAATTATAACAAGATTCGTTATTTTTGAGATTTATAAATTGTAACTGTACTTTAACATCATATTGTTTTATGTTTTAAATTTTCTTTCAATTATGTAAATTTATGAAGAAATTATAAAATTACATAAATATCTATCCGCAAACCCGTGTAATGCGCTGGTCTATAACCTGGTATATAATATTGTTGCATGTTTTGCCAGGCTGGCAGCTTTAAGGGTGATGTTCAACTTACAAAACTGAAGCAATTGGAAGATTTTTCTAGTCATCTTGTGTCAAGAACATTGTTCAAAAGGGTGGCCCACAAAGGCGAAACAGAAAGCGATGATAACGCGTGTTGTATCTGTTATAGGTGTAAAGCAGATGCGAAATTCTTACCATGCACACATGTTTCATGTTTCAGCTGCATAAACCGACATCTCATCAATTGCGAAAGGTGCTTCTTTTGCAACGCGACCGTACTTGAAGTCGTTCAAAATGATGCAAAAACTTTTGAATTTAGGTAATTAGTAAATTAAAAAGACTAAGTTATAAAAAGTGTAAATACACAGAGAATATTATTAGTGGTACTCGGGTGCGTTGTAGACGGGCCGAGGGCGATTATTTTTTGGTATATTTTATTTCTATGAAACAAGTTAGGTGTGATTGTTATGAGGTACAATTTACGACGGTTTTAATTTTGTGGGGTATGAATAAAAAGGGTTTAATTTTATAAAATAGAGTTTGCATATGATGTACTATGGTGGTAGTGTGATTCAACACGTATGTTGCAGGAAATTTTTAGATTCATAATAATACCATATGTCCATCTGAAATTTGATTATATTGTAGTGTTGGATTTTGTTTACTACTTTCGATTAGGTTCTAAACAAACTTAACGAACAAAATCTTTCTTATTCATGCTTGTTAAGAAAATGTGTTTTTTTTTGTGTTGATTTATTTTTTAATATAGATGCATTAAGGTAAACTTCCTAAAATTGTTGATCAGTCTTCATGGTTTTGCATCACTTTGATCTCTTGTAACTAGTCTTTATGATCTAAGATCTCTCATTCTTTAAATCGACATGATTTTAGAACACTCGAACCCCTCATTCTGTTAAACCGTTCCAAATCACAATCGGAATTGGAATTATCGGAACCAGTTTCAACTCTACCTAGCAAAAAACAGGTCAAAAATCCAAACCACCTGGAAACGGTTTCATCTCTACCTGATTATTGACTTTGTTGACTAAAACTGGTACCAGTTCCTACCCAAAACCCGTTTAAAAAAAAAGTTTGGACATCTCTACTCATATGTGTGCACTTGCGCAATGGTGCGTTGAGTGCTTTTTTAAGAGTGTATTTCCTATGTATAATAGTGTTGTCAGCATATTAACTTTGCTGCCTAAATTTTTTTAGGCATATTTATCATCGCTTCTTAGTACATATAGAGGTTGCTTCTTAAGGGGCTGTTTGGTTCACAGAATGTTTATAAATGAAATTGGAATCTTGAATGGAATTGGAATATGAGGGAATCCCTTACAAATCCCATGAATTGTTTGGTTGGTAATTTTGCCTTAAGAATTGATATGATTAAAAAACAGAAAGACCAATATACATTGGAAGAATCTGAATTCCATAAGGGGGTGGAAGGATTTCAACATTCCTTGAATGGCGAAATTTAATCGAATTCTTTTCTTTAAATGTGCCAACCAAACATAAATTAACATGGAATTGGATTCCAATTCCAATTCCTTTCCATCAAAATCCATGAACCAAAAATACATGTACAAAAAACAACATATCCAACAAAAAAGAAGTGTGCTTGTGTTTATTCATGTAATTATACAAACATATAATCTTGTTAGTTAATATAATAATAACCCAATATAAACAAACTTGTGCCGAACGGCTCGCTAATGGTTCAAGCCTTAATCTTAACATATCAACATTTTCTTTGAACCATCTCTATGGAACCATACAAACTTTTGATTACATGCTACATTATTACATCTATAATCCAAACTAATTGATCTAAAAGTGACTAAGGAAAACCTACAATGAATTCACAAGATGTAATTCAATGAGCGAGGGCATAATTGTCATTCATCTTTCTCGTGGTGTCTTTCAAGGGCGGGATCTACACCTAACCACTTGAGAAACGCTTGTTTTGCAAGCCCAAAGAAATGACATGTGTGGTGAGACTGTTGAAACTTCATGCCATTTTTCGTGGACGATTCTGCCCTTTGTCAAACATCTGTTTTCTTTGCTCTTTGAACTACTTCACTTTTGCTTGTCCTTGTTATTGCATCCTTTATTTCATTATTTCTAGCCTGCAATAATCATGAATTAGTCCTTAAACATGTATTCATTATTAGACTATACCACTTCAGAGCCAACTCGTTTTCTCAGTTTCGATGATTTTATTTTTTGTTTTTTTTTTTTTTATAAAAAACATGAATAACAAGCTAATGGCAATCTCAAATCACAAGTTTATAATCATAAAGGCCTTTTCTTTACTTCTTTCTTAACATTTAAAGTAAAAATGCTTCTTCTTTTTTTTTTTAATATTTCTTAAGCAGGAATCCCTTTGTTCACAAGAAAGATGAATATTACACCTTAACTTTTTAAGAAGAAAAACTGAAATCTTTAAACCATCATATGCTGAAATAGGAAATAAGAAATTAAGAATGAAGATGCACTTTCATAAGGTCTAGCAGCTCGTAAATCCAACTAAAAAATCAAAACAATTCATTACATTTCGAAGGACAGATACATGAAAACTTGGCAAATTAAAATCCAAAAAAAGCAATCAAATAGAAGCGTCGATATATTTTAATTAACAAATTCCATATGCAACATGTTTGAAGCCAAAATAGACAATTCAGAAAAACCTCCCAAACAATCAACAGTTTCTCAACTTTAACAACAATGTATCATACAGAATCTGTAACTGAAGCAATGACTATGAAGCAGAGAAAACTCAAAGCATACCTTTGAATTGTGACGAGTGTTTGCAGCATCGGAATTCGGAAGTGAGGATAGAGCGATTAACATAAGATACCGCGGTGGCTGACGTCGAATCGAGAAGAAATAGATAAAGATGAGGAGAAGAAGCATAGCAAGTAGGTGGATCCAAATCAGCCATGGAATCCTGTAACTGTCGATTAAGAGTTCATCCCCAAATTCAAACATTGAAAATATATCACAACTTGTTTCTGATTGTAATACTTAAGTAGGAAAAGAAAACAGGTTGAGTTAGGGTTGTCGAAATTGTCCCACATCGGAGAGAAGATGAAAGGAAGAATGAACGTTGGGTGTATAAAATAGGAGGTTGTGGTTTGAGTCAAGGTATCTTTGCGCTTGGGGCAATGACGCAGCTAATGAGGTAATAACCGAGGCGCGTCAATTGCTGGTTGAAAACTATTTCCAAACCCCCTCCTTGGCTTTGGGTCTCCCTTAGCCATCGAGAATTTCTGGAAGGACTTCCTTTTTAAGGGTAAAGTCCTACAATATCTAGTTTTAAAGGTTTTCTAAACGAGTTGGATATGACAACACCAGATAAAATTATTTGTCTCCCATACGTGTTAGCGTAAGAGACTATTTTCCCTAGTTTATAGACGGTAATAAAACATAATAAATCATATCATACAACTGAGTATAAAAAATGATCTCAAAAGTAACAATGAGTTTAAAATGATCTCAAAAGTAACAATGAGTTTATTACACATTCGTTTATAAAGCCCATAGTCATATAGTTAGGAGGGTATTCTTTCTTTGCTTATGTTCATCGTCTTATAGAAGATGCAGCAACGGATAATTTTCAACCATTTGTTGCTCTATAAGAAAATCATCTTCCTTTTGTGGGGTCCATAACACCTCAGCAGCCTTTAAAATGGTCAAAAAGTTAGCAAAGAAACATAAAAAAGATGTAATTATTAGCTAGAAAAATGTGCAAATAAGACATAAGTCTCACCAAAACATTGTTTGAATGGATAGATCCAAGCTTGTGCAAAGCTATCTTCAAAAGTTCACTGCTTTCAATCAGTGGCAATTCATGCACGCCGCTAGCAGCCACAATGATGGTAACCTTTCAACCAGAAAACATATCTTCTTAGTTGAGGAACGTATGAATTAACACAAATTTGTGTTTTGAGAAAGATTATATGATAATTATATACATATTAATAAGCGTGGTCTTCCCGTTAAATCTCCGTCAAACAACATAAACGTCTCTCCGTTCACTCTCCGTCTCCGTTAAACAACACAACTTCCTCCCCTTCTTTTTACCGTAAACAGAACAATCGCAACCCTTGCACCGTTCGATTTTTCTTCAACCTTCAACTATATACATAAATTTGGCAACCGTCATTCTTCTTCCTAAAAAATATTGAACACAACGTCCCGGTCAATTTTCTTCAACCAACGTTCGCCACCGCTTCTATCATCACGTCTTAAAAGGAATACTTTTTTTATTTATTTTATAAAGCATCTTCTAATAATCTCCTTTGGTAACATCAGGTTTTAGGTCTGTGCATTTTAATTGTCTTTAATCCAAACCTGATTAAAATTAATTTTGCTTAAGTGATTTGGTTGTAAATTAATAAACACAATCTAATTACCTAATAAAAACACAAGGTGCATCTTTTTTTAATAAAAAAAGATTGTGATTTGTTTATCCTTAGTCACACAATGTTTGTTTGTTATGGTTTTAAATTCCGGCAGCAGCGAGG
>WOUH02000009.1:5679914-5695641 GCA_009936405.2 Stevia rebaudiana
TTTGTATGTAATGTATGTTGTTTAAGAGTGATGAACTCTGGTACATTCATATGAGATTATTTCCGGCAGCAACGCGTCGGGAAAATATTACTAGTGAATAATTAATAAGTGTGTACTCACCACAATATATTGGTTAGAGACCCCATTAGATATCACGTCATGACTTGTTGCACTTTGCTTTCTAATGTTATTGAAATTGACCAATGTCTCCTCGTCAAATTTACTCCTTTCTTCTATAGAAAGTTTATTAAATTGTTTCTCACATTCCTTTACTCCCTTCTTCACTTCCACCTTCAAACACGTTAACAAATATTAAGATTTTGAAATTGGAGGTTCTGTATGCCTACGAAAAGGGAACAAAAATAATGTTCATTGTCTACAATAAACCTGTTGTGTCAAATATCAACATTTGACCAAATTTTTTACAAAAACAGCTATAGTTTTTAGATTGTCAATTTGAGTGTTGAACATAATTATGAGAACATGCCACATGTCTTATGATTATAAAGTAGAACATGATGTAGCAAAATAGGCTAAGGACTTACTGAGGAATAACCAGAGATGAAGTAATCACGATGTTGAAGCACAGATAATATTGTCTCTGTGACCAAACAAAAATAAATTCAAATATCAATCACAAGATTAAATTTTTCCACCGTAGAGTTTAGTGTGACACAAGCACAACTATTATTTACACACGCACGTAAGGTGAACAAAAAACCGGTTTTTGAAATCGAAACAGGTTCAGAACCGGTTGTTTCATACAGGTTTAAGTTTTTTGAAAAAACGGCGTTTGGAGTTGGTTTGGAGATTTTTAGGTTAATGCCGGTTAGAAACTGTTGGAAGTTAATCGAGATTAGATCTTATCCTAAGATAAATGTTACATATTAATATTATTATTGTTAACCTAATTATTGGTAGTTAGAAGTTAGTTAAATAACCGCCAAAAGTTAGTTATGTTGGTTGGTAGTTAACCGCCACATTTGTGGGTATAAATACCCCTTGTACCAATCATTTAAATCTAATGCAAATAGATATTCTGTTCATATTCTCTCTATCATTCACGTATGCATATGTGTTCTTGTATCCCCCAAATTCAAAACTAAATAGTAAGATTATTTACCCGTTGAATCCTATAGAAACCGGTTATTTTAAACCAGTTTTTACGGTTAACCGGTCCAGTAATTAAATAACAATTAACAGATCGGTTAACCATTAACCTCTTTGGTTATTATATCGGTATGTTTTTCCGGTTCCTTAAAACGGTTATTAACCAAACCGGTTTTTGGAAAAACCACTTGGGATACCCTTAACCGGTTAATTGGTCGGTTTTTCCAAAACCAGTTAACCGGTGTGTGCACCTATTGCGCGAACACATATAATTATGTTTACCTTGTAGCATATACCTGAAGCCCTTCGGATTAGAGGTATCAGCTTTCTCGGCTATTTGATTAAGATCTTTTTGCAGTGATTTAACTGAACCCGACAATCCAACCTTAAAGTTATATGATGTTAGCAGTAATTACAACCGTACTTTGTTGTTTGCATTGAGACATAAGGGGGTGGTTCATGAGAGAACCAAAAAATCATACTTAAGTGAAATTCAAACATTTCATATTTTTCCATACATAATTATTTTTTAAAATTGTTTGCACTATTAAATCATAAATTTTACCATCTTTCAAACGAGTATAATGAAGCTATGTTACAAAAATAAAAAAATTTACGTCGTAAGTTGTACTATACGTCTATACTACATATATGTAGTATAATAGTAGTATACATTTTTTTTGAACGACTACTTGTAATATATGTAGATACATAAAAAAACTTACAAGAAATGCGTAAAGTAGCTCAACGTACTAAAATATATGAATTATAATGTTACAAATATGTAGTATACATAAAAAGATGAAAAAAAAAATTTGAATAAATCTTTTCTAGAAACGCAAATATAAAATTTAAAAAATATAATTTCTAAATTATCATTATACTGCATATATGTGGTAATAAAATTTTATTGAATTATCATTATAATATTAAAATTTTATGACGCAAATTTTGTTCCCGTTTTAATATGACTTCAATTGTATCCGTTTGAAAGATGAGCAAATTTGTGATTCAATAGTGCAATTCGTTTAAAAAAATAAGAAAAATTTGAAGTTCACTTAAGTTGTGGTTTTTTTGTTTTCGCACAAGAAAGTGGTTTTCGTATAAACCTTTCCCTGACATATGTATATATACAATTTTACAATTCCTGAAATTTTAAAAGCAGAATACCTGAAGCATAAGAACACTTGTTTCCACATGATCTCCATCAACATACAATCCCAATAACCATAAAATTGATAAAATAGTAATAATGATAATACAGCAATTAAAGAGGTCAAAATTGACCTCAAATACCCTCCGGGTCGGGTTACGGATCTGAGTACTACAACTTTTAGAATCAGAGGATACTGGGATTCTATAATAAGAGGGTGTGGCGGTTCTGGACCGGATGCCGGAACTTTTAGAAGGTGAACGGAATGAACTGCCACCCATACGACCACCGGAAGCTGCTGCTGCCGCCAGGTGGCGATGGTGGTGATCGTACACCAGTAACAAACTCAATAAAATTACTCCAGTTATGATGGGGTTTTGTAAGGTCTTCATAATAATATTCTTTGGTGACTTCTGTTATTGGTTTTCTTTTGTAGAACTTGAAATCTTTTTGGTTAAGTAATATTTGAGATTATAGTAATTTTAAAATGGTTATTTTGGGTGGAAGTTTCTCCGTTGAACACCATTGAGGTGTGAAATGTTATTATCATTACATTGCAAGTTCCACTTCGTTACGAGTTTATGAATACTCTGTGAATAATTTTCTTTAAGAATTATAACGTGACTTTTGGGTATTAACCGTATCCAGATGTGAATATTTTTTAGGGTGAGAAATAGAGTCCATTAACTTTATAAGTATTTTTAGACGTACCGATAGTGGTTTGGAAGAATCAATATCAATATATATATATATTTATAAACTTCTTTCAAGCATCAAGTGTTGATAACTTGGGTGGTGCACTATTGCACGTTTAATTTCTTATTGTCTTTATATGATTTATATTGATATTTTCTTTCAATAAATGTAATAAGAGTAAGTCTAAGTCATCCGCAAACTATGGCCATCTAAAATCTGATAAAAGACAAATTAGATTTTAATAATCACAAGGTTCACCCATTGGTCTGTAATAATCTCAACTCAGAAAATTGTTAACACCGGTCTAAACCTTTATATCATTTACATGTGACAGTCCCTAGCTAATGGAGCCTAACCCCGTTAGCATATTGCTGACGTTACATTGTGTCACGTCAGCAGTATGCTAACAGAGATAGCTTTCGTTAGTTATGGACTACCACGAGTAAATAGTATAAAAGTTGAGATTGGTGGTACAATTTTGTGAGTTGAAATTATTACAAGTTAATAGAACAAATGATTCAACATTTAGCCTATGTATATATAAGAAAACAATGGAGGACATATACAAGAAAAATCAAAATTATTAAGAAGTAAAAAAGGTTTAAAAGTCAAAATTAATGCTTTTTTTAAGATAGATGAATGTTTTCCATTATTTCTATATCTTCTAGTTATTTTTTTTTTTAATTAATTCTTGGATCTTCTCCACATCAACACATCAAGTAGTCTCCATCACTCCATCACCACTCTTAACAACATTAATTGAGCATTATTGGCATCGTTGCAAGTGGGAAAACATACAACGTTCCATTTTCTGGTAGTAGTACAACTACCTTATACGGAAAATGTACATTCATAAAGCATACTTATTCAAAACCCAAAATGCCAATATAACACAATCAAATTGAAATAAACAAAAGGACACATAAAAGCTAATCATTCTACTCCAAAAAGTAATATACTAACATCAACAATTAAACAAACATATATGTACATATAATGTATGTCTTACAATATTTATACACATTATATAAGGTTCTCAACATCACATTACATGCTAGAAAATACGTAAAACAACAAAGTTACAACTATATTCTAAAAAGTAAAAACCTTGAAAAGTAGTCTTCTTGAAGGTGAAACAGAGTTAACAAATAGCATTTTTCTTGCAATAAACAAACACAAAGATCTAAACAACCGTAATTAGTAGTAATAATAGTAGTAGTACACGCGATCTTACAATCTGCAAACCGAAACCTTAAAAGGGTAAGTTAATCTAGCGAAACTAGTAGAACATTTATTCACAGTCGGGAACCGGTTTCACAAAGTTACTTATCTCATCCATCACAATATGAAAATGATCGTTATTCGGTAACAAGTAGAACCCGATGGTTGCTTTCTCAAGATATAAAAGTTTGACATCTTGACCCGCCCGTTTAAGCCCATCTGCATACGCCAACTGCCAGTCTTGAATCAGATCCAGACCCGCAACCACCACGAGACTTTTTGGAAACTTAAACCCGTCAAGTGTTATACCCCGTGGACCAAACGGGTTACAAGCAGGATGATCTCTATCTTCACCTTCCGGAAGAAACGCTTTCCAATACCAATCGCGATCTTGAATTGTCACAAAGTATTTAGTATCCAATCGCGTTTCGGATTCGGTTCTTGTTTGTCCACCAAACATTGGGTTTAACAATATGTTTCCCAAAACATGGATTTTAGTTTTGGATGTAACCGCTTGTAAAGCGACTTGATGAGTTATGTTGCCACCTGAACTATCACCAGCTAAGAAGATATGAACCTTTGAGTCTTTACTCTGGAGCCATGATCTTGAGTTAACCCATTCAAGCGCGGTCCAGCCATCATCATACGCGCTTGGATACGGGTGTTCAGGGGCTCGCCGGTAGTTTACAGAAACCACCACCGCGTTACAAAGACCAGAAAGACGGCGACAGAGAATGTCATAGATTGCACTGTTTGCAGATGAATGTGCAAAACTACCACCATGAAAGAAGATTATAACTGGAACAAATTCGGTTTTTGAAACGGGTTTTTCAAGCTGAGTGAAACTTGCAGATAAGGGGACTGCAACTGCACCACCTTCACCATCGGTTGCAGCCGGTCTGTAGATTCTAGACCAAAGGTTAATTGAACGGTCGATCACAGTATCAAATGAGAAAACACCATCAACTGGATTCACATTGGCGAGAACTTTGCGGTCTAGATATTCAGCTAAGTGACGGTTGAAGGTTCCATCTTGTCGACGAAGAAGATTGTAAGATAGCTTGAAGTTTGACATCAGGATCCATGTATTCAGTGGAACAACCCTCTGATCACATAATCAAACAAATCAAAAGTTTTAGAAATTAGGATCCTAATCCCCAATTGTTTCAGTCAAAATCCAATCAATAACAACTTCAACCAGTTCAAACTAAGTTTAATTAATCAAACACATATCATACGTATCATGATTTCTATATGAATAGAGACTAATCACAAAAAAACTGAAAATCAGAACCAAATATCAGCAAAAACAGGACGAAAAGCGAATACACCTAACCTTGGATTCACAGACGTTGATTTGATCACTTCCCGCCATCAAACAGATATTCCGAGCAAATTCAAACAGAATAACAACACGTAAACGAAAAACCCTAAGATGACGGTGACGTATCTGGTTCAAAGTTCCAAAACATCACATTTCGAGAGGATACTTTAAGGAAGAATCAGATTCCAGGCAGTTTATCTGATCATGGATCCGTGAAAATGTTACAAGCGGAAGAAGAAGAGTGGCGAGTGAAGGATAAGGTGAAAAGTGAAGGAAGGTGCGCAACTTAGCAAAAAGGTATGGGATAAGGCTAAAGTGTTAGGTGAGAATAGGGGTGAAGTTAAAGACTAGGGACAATAGAAACGATGATAAAAGATCCAAATGGTACCGTGTGGTTGCATTTAGTAGCAGGAACCCCGGTTACAAGTTTATTAAGTTTTTAACATTTAAGGGAATCTTTATTATTGTAGGGTATATGCATTAGTCTTATTTTGGTGTCGTTTATGATATGGTTTATGTCGTAGAAAAATACACAATAATACGAACATAATTTGTGACTTGTGAGCGTGTTTAAGGTCATTGTCAATGTAAGACCGACTTTTTGGTATATAAAAAAGTTATCGGTAACTCAAGAAAAATAGTTTTTTACATATATGATATGTTATAAGAATCGAGGTGTTACCCTATATATATTCCATTTTTTGTTACACGATCCAGTTTTTCCCTTTTTGTTATTGTCTTTTTATTGAATTTCATGATACAACTTCTCCGGCAACTCCATAACCCTTTCTTTTAATCAAAATCGATAAATTGCAAACTTAATCTGGTTAAAATGCATAAAAAATAAATAAATAATTCAATGGCATATGATATTTGAGGTTTAGTGAGATTCTTTTTTAATAATTTTGTTACTTTAGTACTTTTGATTTCATTTGTGAGAATCATAAAAGAATATTTATTAATACTCTCAACTTTCAACTTATTAATAATTTTGTTACTTTAATAATTTTTTTCACAACTGGTTATTAGATTATAATAAGTTCAACTTCATTAGATTATAATAAGTTCAACTTTCACTTATTGGATATGAATACTCTCAATTAAAAGAATATTTATTAATACTCTAAACTTTCAACTTATTAAATATTAATACCCAAAACCGAAATAACCGAACCCAAATGGGTTTAAAAATACAAAAACCGAAATTTTGGTTTTGGGTTTGGGTTTAGCCAAAAACCGACCCAAGCCGACCAATACACACCCCTAATAGGTGTTGCCAACATGCACCGAATCTGCTTGGCTTGGGAAGATCATAGAATTAGGTGTTGTTAAACAAAAAAGATTTAGAGCCATCAGATTATATTTAATGGTTATGATAAACACAAGTTGTTGGATAGTAGTTTAGTAATTACCATTGACTTTTTTTTTTTTTTATCAAATTCCCTTACAGAGCGACATTTTAAATATATATATATATATATATATATATATATATCATTAAAACAAGTGTTTTTATCTTTAAAATGGTAAACGTTGCTATATAAAAAAATAAAAAATTACACTTCTAGTTTTTTTTTCTAATATTCGTCATTGTGTCTAAAACTTGTATTGTGTCTTTTGTTTTTGCAATATTATGACTTATGTTTTTTCAACTCATATTTTGTATTGTATTTATGTCTCTAGAATTAATATTGTGCTTTATCTAACTGTATTTGTGTTGTGTATTATGTATTATTTGTGTATTGTACCACACGAAAAGTATTGTATTGTGTAATTTTTATTGTTTGTTTCTTGTATCACATAATATTATTTCTTATGTTTCTTCAACTTAATTTAGAAAAACACAATGTCTAGCGGGAAAAACACAATGACAAGTAGGAAAGACACAATGATGAAGATTAGACACGATGAGATAGACATGTAGTAAAAAAAGCTCTACATCAACATGATACGTGTTGAAGACAAAGAAACACTCATTTTTATGTTCTAATTAAAAATAATAATAATGTCGTATGTAAGTTATGAAAATTTTATAAAAGAGGGAGAACTTGAAAATAATTTAATAAAATAAGTGGTCATTAACATAATACTCTACAACACCTTTTCCACTTGTATTTGATCTTAAGCTTTCAATTATGACTTATGTTAAACCTTTCCGTACTTTTATATATTTAACTTTTATACTTTTATATACATATCTAACTTTTATGTATTTTACCAATATAAAAGCAACAGATCAACGAGAAAACAAAGAAATACATAAAAAACAGGTAAATATATATTTCCAATGTTGATTGGTGATGCACACTTGCACAGCTCAACATGCGTTCGGAAATGAGAAATTGTAAATGGACTCAAATTTTAATTCCGTTAACCCGTCACTTTATTGTAATCGTGAATATGGGTTTTAATATAGACTTGATTTACTTAAAAAAAAATAAAAAAAATAAAAAGATAAGTACTATTAGATATTTCTAAAAAAATTTGCAAACTAAACAAATAATGTTTTCCATCTTAACTATAACCATTTTTGTCAACATCATGTGAAAGGATGTTTACTCCATTGGTGTTTATTTTCTATATGTGATACAAGTTTTCGAAATACGATTGACATCATAGGTTTTTTATTTGAATTGAAAATGAGAATAGAATTGCTTAACGCTTACCGATAACTAGTATCAAAAGCAAATGTATAATGAAAAAGTTGGTTTCTTTTTATGCCCAAAATATGAAAAAGATTATAAAAAAATAAAATAAAAGATACGAATTAAAATTATTTTGAGCCCGAAATAGAGTTAACAAACGTAAAAAATAAATAAAAAAGCTTTCATAATCGTACGGCACATTGTTTAGTTTAGGGATGACGAAACGGTAGAAGCTAGTCATGCAAATGAACAACAGACCGAGATTAACGGTTTCGAGAATGAAGATGCATGATTCGCCATTGATTTTTGAACCTGATTCAGAGGCATAGATCAGAAGCATTTCGGTAATTGTTTCTTCGTTTTCCGAAGAACTCAAAGGAACAATTGCGGTCGTTACTGGCCGTGACAGATCGCAGCAAATCAGTTTGTAAGACCTTGATCCGCCATTAAATCATTAATCCTACTTATTTTTATCTTGCAACCTGCAGTGAATCGTTGAATTTCCTTATTTGTGTAATTCTTACGTTGATTTGGTTCTTATAATACGCACGCGTCATGATGTTGTACCAATTTTGTAAATGTGAGCTATTATATGTTTAATTATTCTAGGTTTTCTTCACCGGTCCTAATTCCTTATGGGGACGAAGATTGACACCTGACGAAATTGACTATTTGTAATAAATATCTGCAATGTCCTTTTAGTGGGATCATATTTGATGGGGTATCCACTGGTTGGTTCATCGAATATGGGATGATTTCTCAACTCTGGTGTCTCATGTTTGATCCGGTCCACATTGCTATGGGGTCCATGTACATTAGTGTCATCTGTCATGATCCAAAATATGATATATATGTATACATGACAATCTGCATTAAATAGTTGATTACTAATTATGCTATATGTCAAAGTTTATGATAATGAGTTCGATTTCATGGTTATAAAAAGTCATGTCTAATAGGTGACATAAGCATTCAAAAGGTTAGTTATATCATTATATCAAGATGTCCCAAATGAAAGATATAATGATAAGACTGACCAACTAATAAAACCATAATTAGCTAATGATAATGATAACAAAAGAACTATCCTAACATTCAAACTAGATAGTAGATATAGAATAATAGCTAACAAACAAACAACTTAAAAAATAATTGTTAATACTGTGTCTATGTTTGGAATTTTTATCTGTAAACAGCTATCCTCGTTTTTTTCTTTTTAAAGCCAGCTCAATTTATCTGTTTGTTAAATCTTTTGAAATTTGTGGTTTATATTATTAGACACCTACTGTTCTTATGGTCCTTGTTGTCAATTTTGGGAAATTGACAGCATGACAGTTATTTCAAATCAGATACTGTACAACCATATGGCAACTCAAGGCAGTGTCCTGAAAAGACAAAAGTTTACTGCTGATTTATGTTTTGTTTTGTTAGTTTATATCCATTTCCACTGCAGATATAACATTATTGTTAAAAGACCAAACATAGGTAGTTAAATGTTGAGTTTAAATGAGGTTAATCTAACCTAACTTGGATTACACAGCCACATTGTAGTTGAAAATCAATACATTAATTTTCAAACTAACAAATCATTTTTAATTGTTTAGAAGAAATCAGAGTTAAGTGCAATGCATATTTTTGGCATATAATGTTTTTATAAGCACATTAAATTTGATATTTATATTTTAGACAGCTGACCTGTCATCTCTTCTTGAGTTGCTGACATTGAAACTGTGTGATACAGCTGTGTAGAGTCTGTTTATCTCATTTATAAAAGCTGTTTCAAAAAAAAAAAAAGATCTCATTTATAGAAAGTTTATGTATGCATCATGAGTAGGTGAAATGCTATTGGTTGTGTTAATTCACTGTGTTCTATTTAAAGGTAAATAATTATGAGAGTTAAGTGTGGGGTCACATCAAAACTGTTGATTGTGCTCTTTTTACAATTTTCTTGTTTGAATTGTTCTTAATTGTGTTCTTGTATGTTTGTGTGATTTCTGTTAATACAATTTTTTTTTTGACTCAGCAGAATCATTTTCTATATGGATCATGAATTTTTTTAGTAATTAAATGGGTTTATGATGGAAAACTGAACAAGTACGTGCTTAATGTGAGACTTTAAATGTAACACCATTCCAAATGAATTTTGCAGATAAGTTTAATTCTAATTTGTTTCCTGCAGTTGATGGGAATTGACTCTGAGGACGAGGACAAGACCCCACAGGTATTATGTAATACTATATAATTTTAATTAATGCAATTAATTACTGTTCTAACTTACTATTGTCACCTGACAGTAACTAATTTGCAGTAAATAAATCTGGTCATTTGACAGTTTATGATTATGATACTCATTTGTATTTGTCAGCATCTCAAAACGAAAAAAAAAAACATATTAAACAGTAACACTACTAACAAGTGACAGATTAATATCATGATTAAAAATATAATTAATCTTTCATCCAGATGGCGAGAAATCAGGTACCAGGAGTAACGGTTGGAGTTGCTCCCTCGTTTAGAAGCGCAGAACGCGCTGAGAAACGCAAAGAGGTAGTTATCTACTTATAAATATACAAATTATAGAAATTATATTATTTAATTATAAACTTATAACCTATACCCTTAGAGCCTTAAATTTTATAGTAACCCTCGCTTCGCATGGATTATAAATTTATTTCCATTTTAATTTTGTACGTGTTTTTTTTGTTTTTTTCTAGTTCCAAATGAAGTTAGAGCAAAAGCATCAAGCTTTGGAGGCAGAGAAGATGGAATCTGAAATGAGAACCAAGGTAACAAATCCGACTAATTTTCTTAAGAGTAAACTGCAGTTTTCGTGCCTAAGGTTTGTATAGACATGCAGTTTCAGTCCACCCTTAACAGTTTCCATCCCTGAGGTTTCATATCTTAGCTGTTTTCATCCCTGAGTATGTTTTCCGTCTACACTTCCGTCTACTTATCTAGGTGTTTTATGAGTAAAAAACATGCAACATTGACCAAAATGCCCCTCACATGAGGGGCACATGGGGGATTCAGAAAAATAGACTCAGGGACGAAAACTGCTTAGAAATGAAACCTCAGAGATGAAAACTGTTAAGGGTGGATTGAAATTGCATGGCTATACGAACCTCAGGGACGAAAACTGCAGTTTAAACCTTTTTTAAATATAAGTCAATTTTAGTTCCAACGGGTTATATTTTTAAAATATATATTTAATTAAAGTTAAACCGTAGGAGGAGGAAGAAGCAGCTATAAGGGAGATGAGAAAGAATATGGTTGTTAAAGCACATCCTGTTCCAAGTTTTTACCATGAAGGACCTCCTCCAAAGTTTGAACCTAAAAAGGTATTTTATGTTATTGTAGTTTGATCATTTTTAACAACTCGCGTGTACGTATAAAATAATATGAATTTAGTATTAAAAATGGTAGAAAATTTACAGATACCTCTGACTCGTGCCAAGTCACCTAACTTAACCCGAGGAAGGAGTTGCAACGATGCACACCATTTGTCCATTGACGACAAGTCTACGTCTTCACGGAATGTGCCTCTAAGGGGACGACGTTGTATAACTCCAAATTCCAACCGAAACAAATAAATACAAAGTTAAGAAATAGGAACGATCAAACGGGTCAACATTGCTGACCCGTGATACTTCATATTGTACGTCGTGCAACTCAAACGTTGTTGTAGATGGATACAAACATTTCATTGTAATTTGTAAGTACATGTATGTATTGTATGATGTTAAATTATTATGTACATGTGGAACAATTAATATTTGGTCGTCGTGGTAGGACACAACCATCTTGGTTATGATGTATGCTTCGTTATGTATACGTAACAAGTCTAAGTTTAAAAAGTAATATAAAAGACCGAGTGTCGTTTTGGGTCAGCCTAAGGTCAACTATTAAGAAAATAAGCATTAATGTCATTCCAATAACCCTTTGCATCAAATGAGAATAAAACATTAAGATCAGATGAGTCCAAGATTCAGATAATCACTAACAGAATACCTAGAATGGAATAAGCTATCTCGACACTAAGAGCAACAAATACTATAAATACAATAACTTTGTTCAAAGGAGACATGACACTGCGACACACTCATAACTAACTTAACTCTCAATACATTCTCACACTAAGCCTAATCTAAAACCTGAATCAAGGTGATCGTCATCCTCTTGCATTGTTACACATGACTTAAACCTGTAGGTAATAAGTCTTGTAGCAACATATACTAACACCGTATATATAATACATAGCAAACATGATACACATCAAATTCCTAAAAAAGCAATGAATGTTATTTTAATATTAGATCATTGATGATGAATATCATCATCGTAGATCGTGGTTGACCACTTATTTGAGGTTGAGGAGAAATGGATTGCACTAAACCGGCCTTTTGGCTAATCGGTATGTCTTTTAGACCTTATACAACATTATTTAACTTTCTAATGATATCATATAACTAAGGTAAATACATACACACGTGTGTCTACAATTACCTATGCTCCTCTTGACACAATAGTGACTAGTTCATTCGCATACAAATACCACGCATTTACAACACTAGGCAAATGTAGTTATCAACTTGTTATAGAGATATGATCTTGTTATCATCACATAATGCCTCAAGTTATTTAAAAGTAGATACACACTACTAGCAATCTATATCATTTGGGAATTAGCATGACATATATAATCAGTGGTTCCCGATATAAGACCTTCTGGTTTAACACACTACTCAATAATAACACGAGCACTATATGTTTAAGTCTCGACATCCTGTTCAAGAATACCTAAATTAGTTAAACTACGACCTTCTTACCAACTTATGATACTAGTATATCTGTATATTCCCTTAACACTTGGTGCAAAATTATAACTCGTAGGGTGTTGCTTAAATGTTGATACAATCATACAAATTAATTTCAACAGGTGGAACCTTGTAAAGTCAGGTGTTCTAGAACTTGTAATTGAGCTATAACATGTAGAAATTTTATTAAAGGTGACTCAATGCCATATTCCTATAAAGCCCATTTGACGGTTAAGTCCCTGATCAATTATGATGACACAGAACGTAATGCATTATGCATATGCATGTGTAAAATTGGTAATAGAGTTTAAAGGGGGGAAAAGAACGAGAGTGAGAATAAGCAAGAAAAAGAGATGACTTCATGTTAAGACTCCATCCTTCATAATTTATATAAGGTGCTAATGGGTTCATCTTTGACGTACCATATAAAAAATGAGCCCGAACGGTCAAACCTCAAAGTTGAGCCCACACGTAAGATGATTTACATGTATACAAAAACTAAAAGTTAAGAAATCTTTTTAAGGATTTGATAACCACGATACAAATTTTGGCTAAAATTTATGACATGGATAGTGTTAGAGCATTTACATTTGGTTTCACAACTTTATTTTCTATAAATCATAGAAAATTACTACATTTCTCTTTTATGCTCAATTGAATAATTTTTTTTTATACATTTATCGTTATCTTTTTATCTCTCACACTCACTACTACTATTCTATTCAGTTAAATATTCCTTTCTAAAAAATCACTACAGTTTTTCTCGCATATTCTATTTAAAAAATCTAGTAAATTGTCAATTTCGTCTCTGTGGTTTGGTCACAATTGCAGTTTCATCCAAAAATTCTTTTGTTTTCATCTGTGTCCAAGTTTTTTATATTTCTTGTCATTTTAGTCCATTCGACTAACTCCGTTAAAAAACAGCCGTTAACAGCATGGGCGGTATGGTTATTTTCAAAAAAAGTTTTTAATTTGCCATTTTCATCCAAATTTTTTTTCACCTTTTTACCCTAGTTTCATTTTTTTTTACCTATTTACCTTACATTTTTAACCGTTTATCCGTATTTCGGCCCGAAACTCGTTTATCGACCTGGAACTCTGTTTTTTACCCGAAACTCGTTTTTCGGCCCGGAACTCTTTTTTTGACCTGAAACTCGATTTTCGGCACAAAACTCGTTTTTTGGAATTATAATATGGAAATAGAAAGCAGATTTTCTCGTCCACTCAGTTGTATTTTATTCTTTTATGTGGTATTTCGTTTCTTCCATCGATGCTTCAATATTTCGTCGTCTCCCTCTTGTAAGTTATGTCACAATAAGATATAACATAACTTATATCACAAAAAACGAGAAATTGAAGTGTAAGAGATCACGTGATATTGCTCTGTTTGCATACTGACTATTAATTTATATGTTTTTTCAGTTTTACATTACACTTCGTGATGATCTTGACTACCTCGATGGCAAGAAGACTGTGAGTCTTATGGTTTATGATACATTTGTAACTTTATTAATTAATTTTATAAATTGTAATATTACTACTAATATCTTATGTTGCTATTTGCTATTTAACTTTTGTAGGTATTTGGAGAGGTGGCTGAAGGGTTTGAAACTCTCACCAGGATTAATGAAGCTTATGTAGACGATAAAAACAGACCATACAAAAACATACGGTTCATAAACCTCTTTTCACCCTTCATTTCACATTAACAATTCTCATATAATGTGCGACAAAACGAGTTCCGTGTCGAAAAACTTGTCTCGGTACGAAAAACGAGTTTTGTGTCGGAAAAACGTGTTTTGGGTCGAAAAACGAGTTACGAGTCGATAAACAAGTTTCGAGCCGAAATACAGATAAACGGTAAAAAATGTAAGGTAAATAGGTAAAAAAATGAAACTAGGGTAAAAAAGGTGAAAAAAAATTTTTGGATAAAAATGGCAAATTAGAAAGTTTTTTTTGAAAATGACCATACTGTCCCTGCTGTTAACGGCTGCTTTTTAACGAAGTTAGTCGAATGGACTAAAATGACAAGAAATATAAAAAACTTGGACACAGATGAAAAAAAATTTTTTTGGAAGAAACTAGCAATTGTGACCAAACCACAGGGATGAAATTGACAATTTACTATAAAAAATCACTACATTGTTTCCAATACATAGAAAATCTTTCAGTTTCTCTAAAACTCTTCACTCACAACCACTTTAAACCAATTCATATAATATAAAAAAAACTCACTCACACAGTTTTAGAGAACCAAATGTTAATGTTGTTATGCTCTAAATTTAACAAGCTTAAACTTGAAAGTGATTAATGATAAAATGGTTAAGGATGGTAATTATGCATTTGTAGTCGGAATTCAAGGGTTCTTTGCATGAGATTTGGATTTGAATCATGTTGGGCACATATTTGGATCACCAACCTATGGGTAATGTTTCTAGCTTAGGTTAATGTTTCTAGCCATAAGACTAGGGAAACCAATTACGAGAAGTGTGAAGCAGATCAAGAACGAAACCACGGCCGACCAGTCAAAGACGAACCCACAACCGACCAGTATGATCATTAGGGGAGATTGGGTCCCAAAAGAACTGTTGTCTAGGGTGCCCAACACTACGATATTATTTTTTAATAGTTATGCATGTCTTTTAATTTTTATAGACAATTTTTTAACATGGGAATGATATTATTCATATAACAACTGGCCGTTTTCCGGCAGTTGACCGATCAAATTCCGGCCTTTGACTTTGGTAAACCGGTCGGTACCTAT
>WOUH02000009.1:5705763-5720567 GCA_009936405.2 Stevia rebaudiana
GAAATTGCTAAGACTTGAAACTTTAGACCCCGGTCCCACTTAACGATGGACTAAACTGTTAATTATTGCAAACCCCATGGATAAAAAATGCAGTTTACTTTTTTAAATAAATAAGATAAATATTTAATTAGATAATTACAAATTTAAATGATTTTGAAATTTAAATATATTTTATAATTTAAAATATAATAGAAAATATAAAATTCAAATTGTTAATTTAATTAATTTAAATAATTAAATAACTCTTAAAAAATTAAGAAAATGTCACATGACATTGTTTGGAATGGATATTTTATAATTTAAAATTGAATAAAAAGTATAGAAGAATTCATATTGTTAATGTAATTAATTTAAATAATTAAAAAACTCTTAAGAATTTGAGAAAATAACACGTGATATTTTTTGAAACGCTTTATTAGAGAAAGATAGATATATAATTTTAACTGTTCTAATATTTTTATAATATAATTGGATATATAACATCATTAATGAAAAATTAAAATCTAAAATAACATCTTATTAATTTTGATGATAAATGATCCGCATAAAAGAATCCGAGAAAGGATAAATAACATATGACATGTCAAACAAGAACCGTAAGGAGTTTGTTTTGTGTACTCTTTGCGTGCAGAATCTAACACCACTTCAACTGGATCTTTATAAATTCCATCATAATCATTTATATCACTAATTTGGGGTTTACACCACTCGTACTTCTCTCACTACCCACTGTCGCCATTACCAAACTGGTATTTTTCTAATTTCTATCTTTTTTTTTACAATTTTCGATCGCATATTCTTGTTTTGATCATAAACCAATTGTTTTCCACTGAATCTAACCCCTTCTTACCTGATTTTGAATTTGATTTCTGGGTATTTTGTATCAAGATTGATGGCTTCTTCTGCTACTATGATTGTGAGTAATAAGTTAATCTTGAATTCAAATAATGGCGATTATAAGGTTTGGGAAGATCCATCGTTCATTAAATGGAGAAAGAGGGATTCTCATGTTTCGCTTCATTGTCATGATACTGTTGAAGGTTGGGTTTTTGACTTTTTGTTTTATATATGATAAGAAGACGTTGACTTTAATGTTGGTTTGTGTTATGTATGACATTAGATTTTGACATTAAGTTTGATCACTAATTAGTTTTGTTTGGTTAGTCAATGATCAGACGTTATGGTTGCTAACAAAAGATTGTTGCATTTACTTTTATAAATAATTACTTTTGTTGAATTGTTAATACAAAAGGAGAATTTGATTAGTTCTCATTAACCTTTTGAAACTCTTCACTTAATGCTTAGCATCCGATTAAATGGGCATAAATTATCAAAGACTTCGTTTATTGTGATATTTAGTTACTTACCATAAGCAAGAATGCATAAATTATCCTATTAAGGGGCTGTTTGTTTACCTCTTAACATGCTTTTAATGATTCAGACCTCTTACTGGTTCAGCACTTAATAGTTCAGAGTGTTTGTTTCACGAGCAGATGTCAGATGTCTGAATGATTAAGACATCTGCTTCTGAATGGTAAAGCATTATACTAAGTCTGAATGGTTAAGACCTCTTATCTGAATTGGTCAGACATTTTCCTCTGAATGGTTAAGCATTATATTGCTTCTTAATGGTTCAGACATCTTACTGATTCAGCACTTAATGATTCAGACCTCTTACTAGTTTAGCACTTATCAATTCAGAAGTTGCCAAACAGCCCCTAACTTGATTAGATTTCTTATGTAAGGAGAGGGTTCAAATGAGAACTCTTGTTTTTGCGATAACTCTTTTTTACACATGTTTACACAATTTACAGTTGTGTAAAGATGTGTTTTTAGGAGTTATCAGAGTTCTTGCAAAAATCGAAGTTATAATTTATCTTTTGTGAAAACTCTTTTTCACACATATGTTGTCTACACATGTATAAACAAAAAAAAAAAAAAAAAAAATCTCAAAGTTCTCACCAAAAACGAAAGTTCTCATTTGATCCTTCCTCTCCTATGTAATTATAAACTTGTATTCTTATAAATAGTTTATAATTTTGATCTTTACAAGATGTGACAACATACTCCAATAGTATATGCTTATTGTTTATATATCATTTTACACATAAGATAGTTTATAATTTTGATCTTTACAGTTTGGAAAGTCTTATTACCTAATGTGCATATGTTTGTTTCTAACCACTTATTGGACACGTTTTAAGCATGTTTCATTTGTACTTTTGTAGGTTCTCTAAAATACTGGTATGAACGAAACAAAGTGGATCTTGTTATTTCAAAATCAGCAATTTGGGATGATGATGCTGTTTCTGGATCGCTTGAATGCGCCAAAAATTGGGTTAAAGATTTGCATTTTGTTAAATCATTATCTGGTTATTGGAAATTCTTTCTTGCTCAAAGTCCCACAACTGCACCTTCAAATTTCCAAGATGTAGTTTTTCAAGATTCTACATGGGAAACAATACCTGGTAACTAACTGCTACTTTACTATCACATTATTAAATAATCCACATTTTAAATTTTAAATTCTTTTATTAAAAAAAGAAAGAATAGAGAGTTTTTCATTTGTATGTACAAAGTTGATTTAATATAATTACTTGAAAAGTATAAATTGGATAGAAGTACTAAAAAACATCAAAGTTTATCTAAATTTATGTAAAATATGTGTTTGACTATGCAAAGTCAAATGTCGACTTCTTTCTGGACATATATAGTGGTAATATGTAATTTGAGATATGTTTTTTTTTTTTTCTTTTTCTTTCTGTCTTTTAAGATTATTTTACTACAACTTTTAACTGTCATTTGTTTTTATATTTTTCATTTTTGAACAGTACCGTCGAATTGGCAGATGCATGGGTTTGATCGACCCATATATACAAATGTAATATATCCGTTTCCACTTGACCCGCCCCGTGTTCCTGATGATAATCCCACTGGCTGCTACAGGACATATTTTCAACTTCCTAAAGAATGGGAAGGTATTTATGTTCCTATTTTATTATTCATCATCATATTTCATTTTCTACATATTTTATATAAAAAATTGGTCCCAAATATTAACACTAGTTCAACATTACAACTAATGAATGTATGATAGTTATTTTTTTCACATGATTCTATTATATTGTCACAATTTAATGAAAGTTTTTTATTAACTGTCAAACATATATTAGTGTGTACATTTGACAGTAGTCAAACATGTCATTAAGTTCTTGAATGCGATTTGTCAGGTCGACGGATATTACTACACTTTGAAGCGGTTGATTCTGCTTTTCATGTTTGGATCAACGGGTCGCTTGTTGGATACAGGTTTTACTTTGATCTTTCATGGTTTTTAAATCATCTTTAATGAGTTATTCTCCTTACAGGTGGCAAATTTAACCCAATTATTTATCAAAGGGTCTATAAAATGGGTCAAACGGGTGGGTTGAAAGTTGTCAAAAGTTTATTTTTTTACGCTTACAACTTCCTAAATAATCTTATGTTATTATTGTAATCCATACTATCACATTCATGTTTTATAAGTTTTACTAAAGAAGTAAAGATCCACTCATATTACAACCATTCATCTTCACATTTTTTATTGGTTTTGATGTTTGACCAGTCAAGACAGTAGACTACCTGCTGAATTTGAAATAACTGATTTCTGTCATGAATTTGGATCTGAAAAGAAGAATGTTATTGCTGTAAAAGTATATAGATGGAGTGATGGTTCTTATCTTGAAGATCAAGATCATTGGTGGTTATCTGGCATTCATCGAGACGTGCTTCTGTTATCCAAACCAAAGGTTTAAAAATCTTTAAAATAAACCAAAATTAATCCAATCATTTGGTTAAAAAATAAAACTGTTTAATGCATTATTTTCAATTTGTTCAGGTATTCATAGCAGACTATTTCTTTACTTCAAATCTTGCAGAAAATTTTGGTTATGCAGATCTAGAGGTAGAACCTTTAACTGTAATTTATTGTGTTTAATTTAATATGTTGAGATCTTTACTCTTAAGGGAAATATGATGGTGAAATTCTAATCTTTTATGCTTTAGGTTGAAGTAATACTTGATAAGTCAACGGAGGTCAATGTCAATACAGAAGTCAAAATTGAAGCCACATTGTTTGATATTAGTGGTGATGAGTGTACTGATCTGCTATCGGCTGATGTGGCACATTTAGAGGTTCAACCACCTCCGAAACAACCTCTAGGGTTTCATGGGTATCGCCTAACTGGAAAACTGCAAAATCCTAAACTTTGGTCTGCAGAGAAAGTAAGTTGTTCAATCAACCTATTAATTTTTTCTTCAACTTAAAGATGGAAAAATGGACGACGAGCTAGTGACAAAAAGATTAGTTTTTTACATGTTTGACCCGTAAAAGATTGCAGGCTAGTGACAAAAAGATAATTTTTTACATGTTTAGACTGTAAAAGATTGCGGGCTAGTGATAAAAAGATTATTTTTATACATGTTTGACCCGTAAAAGATTGGGATAAACCAAGTCAAAAGTAAATTAGCTAAATTGCCACCCCTGCTTTAATTATTAATCCTAACAACACTTATTTTGTGGCAGCCAAATCTTTACACTTTAGTGGTCACTCTGAAAGATGCATCGGGTAATGTTATCGATTGTGAATCATGCCAAGTGGGCATTCGACAAATTTCAAAAGCTCCAAAACAGTTACTTGTTAACGGGCAACCCGTTATGATCAGAGGGGTAAACAGGCATGAACACCATCCGCGTGTAGGAAAGACAAATATTGAATCTTGCATGGTTAAGGTAATACTTTGTTTTTCTTCTTGTTTATTCATTTTTTTATAAACACTAATTTCTTTTTTTTATGATGTAGGATTTGGTTCTAATGAAAGAACATAATATCAATGCGGTTAGAAACAGTCATTATCCTCAACATCCAAGATGGTATGAGTTATGTGATTTGTTTGGAATGTACATGATCGATGAGGCCAACATCGAGACACACGGGTTTGATCTTTCTAGCAATGTCAAGCATCCAACTCAGGAACCGGTTTGGGCTTCGTCTATGTTGGACCGCGTTATTGGCATGGTTGAAAGGGACAAAAACCACGCGTGCATTATTTCTTGGTCTTTGGGAAATGAAGCAAGTTATGGACCAAATCATGCGGCTCTTGCCGGTATGACCACCTTTTAAGTTTTATTTATACAAAGTGGTAAGGCTGACAATTTCTAACATAGACCTGTTTACACGACATATAGTCAAACAGGTTTGGGTTTGAGTTAAACAAGTTTCGTGTTTTAAACAGTTTGACACTATCAAAATCATGTCTAAACAGGTCTTAACACCCATGATGTGTTTATGTGACGATTAAAGCTCTTTATATATAAGTTTTCCTAAAAAATAAAATATATATAGGCTAAAAGAATTTAATGGGTTTTTATTTAGTCATCATCGTACTCGGTATTATTCCCACTTAAGCGTAGGGTTCGAGGAGGGTAGATGTAGGCTGCTTCCGATGAGACACCCAACTTATGATGCCTGATTAACCATCTATTGTAGCTTTTAGTGTTATTTTCACAAAAATAAGTCAAATAACGTTATTTTCGCAAACGGGTCGTTGGGTTTTTATTTAGGTTAAAACAAAAACATGTGTAATTAATGATTTAATTCTTTTAAATGTAACGATATAGAAGGTTTTATGCGTCAAACATGAGATTCGTGTGACTTTTGACCCGTTTGATGATTTTATGTTACTCTTTTTAACCCAAACTAACTAATTCATAACTGATCAGTCAAAAGTCATAACTGTCACCTTTAACAAAATGTCATGGTTTCCAGGGTGGATTCGTGGAAAAGACTCATCACGAGTCGTGCATTACGAAGGTGGCAGATCACGGACCCCATCAACCGACATCATATGTCCTATGTACATGCGTATTTGGGACTGTGTTAAGATAGCAAAAGATCCAACCGAAACCAGACCACTAATATTGTGCGAGTAAGTTCACTCTTTAATCATTCTATATCACAAATCAACAAATTCATTAGTTTAATATTTCTTTATTAGTTACCATTGTGTTGACATAAACTAATTAATCAAATCTTTTCAAGGTATTCACATGCAATGGGTAATAGCAACGGTAACATTCACGCATATTGGGAAGCAATTGATAGCACATTTGGGCTTCAAGGAGGGTTTATTTGGGATTGGGCCGATCAGGGCCTGCTCAAAGAAAGTAATGATGGTAACAAGTTTTGGGCTTATGGAGGTCATTTTGGAGATACACCAAATGATTTAAATTTCTGCTTAAATGGTCTCGTATGGCCCGATCGAACACCTCATCCTGCACTAAATGGTAATTACTATACTTTTTTGCTTATTATTTTGTACGGGTGATGAAATGGTTTACTTAGAGCATTCACATTTGGATCTCTATCTTTATCTCTGTAATTCACTAAAAATCACTACATTTTCTCTCTATTATTCAATTAAATAATATTTTTTATACCTTTATCATTACCTTTTCTCTTTCCAATTTAATTAAATAATGTTTTTTTACACTTTTATCATTACCTTTTCTCTCTTCTCTACTCAAAATATCTTAAAAAATAAATAGAGAATGAACAATGTTCTCTATATATAACTAATCCATCAGTTGCTCTATATCACTCCACTCACAACCACTTCCTACCTATTTCTATAATATAGAGAACTCACTCACATATTTTTTGAAGATTCAAATGTGAATGCTTATATGAATAATGATTTGATTCTTTATTTATTTGTTTATAGAGGTCAAGTATTGCTATCAACCGATTAAAGTGTCGTTCACTAACGGTTTATTCAAGGTATTGTCACGTTTCCTGTTTCTATATGTGATTTTACGAAGCAATTGTTGCTAACATTGATCAAACTTTTTTTTGTTCATAGATCACAAACACCAATTTCTTTCAAACAACAGAAGATCTAGAGTTTAAATGGGTGATTGAAGGTGATGGATGTAAAATTGAATCAGGAATTCTCAATCTACCGACATTAAATCCACAAAAAAGTTATGAGATTAAATGGGAATCCAGCCCGTGGTATCAATCATGGGCCTCATCATCTGCTTCTGAAATCTTTTTAACCGTGATCGCGACTCTTTTAAAGCCCACAAGATGGCTTCAATTGGGTCATGTCGTGTCATCTCAACAAATCGAGTTGCCTTTGAAGAAAGACTTCATCTCCCCTGTAAGTAGTTTATAGAATTGCAAAATGGTCCCATTTAAACGGGTTAGTTAACATGCGGGTCGAAACCAGTCGGGTCACCACTTTTTCTCCAAACATGTAATTTTAATTAACAATTAGATGGCAAATATGATTAAAAAAATGGAATAAAAACATGCTTTGGACACCATTTGACCCGTTAGAGATAAAGCATAACCTGAGTCGACTCATTCATAAGTAAACGGGCCAAATTACCACTCATTATTATTCCAACGAGCCTCTTACATTTGACCCGTTAGAGATAAAGCATAACCTAATATGTTTGGTCTTGAAATCTTGTTAAGATACCATCTTACACTCTCTGATTTGTCTTGCAGGCCTCGAAGGTTAAAAAAGTCACATTAAATTATGAAATAATAAACCATAAACTTATCATCCACCAAAATATCTCAGATATAACCTTCAACAACGAGTCTGGTGCAATTGAGAGCTGGACGGTAATTACTTCTTTTATGTTTCATTACATGTGAATATGTTATTGTAATCACTTTGATAGAAAACTAAAAAATATCCAAAAACTCAATAAAACTTGTTTAAATTTATTTATTTATTAATTTAGTTATTTTTGACAAATGATAGGTTGAAGGCGTACCCGTGATGCATAAAGGCATAACACCATGCTTCTGGCGTGCGCCAACCGACAATGACAAAGGAGGCGAAGAAAACAGTTATTTATCAAAATGGAAAACCGCAAATCTTGATAACATTTTCTTCATCAAAGAAAGTTCAAATGTTAAAAAGATCACAGACCAGCTTCTAGAAGTAACCGTTGTGTATAACGGTTTTCCAAAAGACGTTGAAAACGAAAACCCTCATTTCAAAGTTGACATGAAATACTCATTCTACGGTTCGGGAGACGTTATTTTGATTAGCAATGTAAAACCAAGACCCGATCTTCCACCTTTGCCACGTGTCGGGATCGAGTTCCATTTGGAGAAATCATTGAATAATGTTAAATGGTATGGACGAGGTCCGTTTGAGTGTTATCCGGATCGAAAAGCGGGTGCTCATGTTGGGTTGTATGAGAAAAAGGTGGATGAGTTGCATGTTCCTTACATAGTTCCGGGTGAATGTGCGGGTCGGGCGGATGTTAGATGGGTCACATTCCAAAATGATCAAGGTTCGGGTATATTTGCTTCCGTTTATAACGATTCTCCACCGATGCAAATGAACGCAAGCTATTATAGCACGACGGAGCTTGATCGCGCAACACACAAGAAAGATCTTGTCAAGGGAGATGACATTGAGGTACCGTTTTTATATTCCTTTTCTTATTATTGATTTTAGAGTAGATCTGTTAATTTCTGACCATGTTAATACGACACGATTCGCGTTGAAGTTAAAAAGGTTTTGGGTCATAAATAGGTTGACACATTTATGACATGATTAAAACCGTGTCTAAACTAGGCTTGATCTGCCTGACCGGTTTATGACACAATTCAATATGTTTATATTTTTAAAATTATAAAATAATTAAATTAAATCAAGGTCAATCTTAACCAGTTTATGACTTTATAAAATGAATAGATGGGCTTTTGTTTTCATATGTTGCAAATTGTTATTTAAGGATATTATGGATTTTATTTTTGGTGATTTAATTTTAGATATTAAATGTGTTAAAGGAGTAGGGTAATCTCGTGTCTTCATGTGTTACAAAACATGTTATATATTTAATCCTATTAAATAGGTCATGTTCGTCTAACCTATTTAATATCAATAACAAGTTGTGCTCATGTTTGGTTAATTGACACATTTAGTTAAACAAAAGACTTGTTCGTGTTTAGTATATGTGTTAATTGTATCGTATCATGTCTAACCTGTTTAACACGTTTGAACCCGATTTGTTAGTCATATTTTAAAGCCCTGACACTAAACTCTAAAAGTTTAGAGATACAACTCTTTTTATAAAACGGTTGCGGTATAATACTCTTATCGGTCAATGGTTGACTCGCAGGTGCATCTTGACCACAAACATATGGGTATAGGCGGTGACGATAGCTGGACCCCTTGTGTTCATGATAAATACATGGTTCCCCCGTCACCGTACACTTTCTCCATCAAGTTCTTTCCAATAACTGCTGCTACATCTCCCCATGATATCTTCAAAGCTCGATCTTGAGACGGTTGTTAATAACGGTTAGCATGGTCAATAAGTCAACAACACTACGACGGTTAGCGACTTAGCGTGGTCAATAAGTCAATGACAATGTTGGGCATGCGTAACTAGTTAATTAGCTACTATTTGTGTTAGTTTAGCTTGCTAGTTGAACATCATATGACAGTTTATTTAGTTATCCTTTTGGTTTATGATTTTGCAAAGCTTGATTTGTATTGTCTAAGAATAATTTAATTTTTGGCATCAAGTTTGAATAATAATAGAAGTGTATGTTTTATAAGAGATTTCAATATAAGACTGATTCCATTTAGGGGCGTTCAAAATAATCAAAACTCAAAAAAATCCGATGTTCGAATCGTATCTGAAACCCGAAAAAATCGATTCGAAATAAGATTCGAATTATTCGGATCAATTCTGATCGGATAAGACGATTTTAGATTTGAATCGGATTTCAAACTGGTATGGAAAAAAATTCAAATCGGATATTCGAATTTAATCTGAATAAACCCGGTTTATTCAAGTTGTTTGAGGTCGGATACAATTTTTTAGGTTTATTCGGATAGATTCGAATCAAATTATACGATTTAGATTCAAATCGGATTCGGATTTGAATTCAAAATTTTCAAATTCAAATAATCCGATTCGAATAACCCGAAATCCAACTCAATGAACACCTCTAATTCCATTGTGCATGAGCTCTTCAACCCAATTATTTTTATAACCAATATATATCAACTTCCATACCAACTACAAACTATCAAGTCATCAAGTCTACTCTTATTCAATGTCTAAAAACACCTAAAACAAAATCATCTACTCTAATAAAACTTAATGAACAATAACATGAATGATCAAAGTTGTTAAAACCACCAACAACACATCATTAACTAGTTTCATCAAAATCCAACACTTGGTAACATTAATTTCCCGCCAATATAACACACAAAAGTCAAGTCAATCTCATTTGGAAACAACGATTCCCGCCTCTTTTGCGTGTTTTCTCTTAATATGATTCCACAAATGATGAGTTCCAGCGCGTCCAGAAACAAACTTTCTACGACAATAGTTACAATCTGCAATCGTTACATTATTCGGTTTCTTGAGTCTTTTGTAATAATTCCAGACCTTAGATCTTATCTTCCTTTGAATCCCGGGTTTAACTTCTTTATATTCTGTAACGGATTCATCATCCGTAGTTGAAACAATATCCATATAACTGCATTCGCCTGCAGGAACGAGTTCTGCATGTTTTTTTGTAAGATGGTGCTTTAAATTACTAGTTCCAGTATTATTTCCATCATCTCCCGCAACAAAATTTAAACTGCAATAGTTACAAACCGCAATAACTTTGTTGTTTGGTTTTTTGAATTTTTTAAAATGATTCCAAACCATAGATCTTAACTGTCCTTTACAGGGGGATTTAGTTTTCTTAAACTCTATCATGGATATATCACCATCTTGATTTGAAAAAGATTCCTTGTAACTACAGTCTGCGTAATTGAAATACAACCAACATAAAAAACATAGTGACTTGATAAACTATACTATAAATTATTAAATTTTAAAGATTTACCTGATGAGATTGTTTTCTGTGAATCGTTAAAATCTTGCAGTTCCAACAACTTCTTTGATCGCTTTCGTTTTCTTTTCAAGGGTGCGACATCTGTGTATTCAACCGCAGAATTTTCTATAACCGCATCATGGGTCCCACCTGTGTATAAAACCATAGAATTCTCCACAACTGCATCACGGGTCCCACCTGTGTATAAAACCATAGAATTCTCCACAACTGCATTATGGGTCCCATTTGTATATTCAACCAAAGAATTCTCCACAACTGCATCTGTGCATCACAGATTCACAGTATCATAAACAAGAAAATATTATTAATCTCAAAATTATACAACCCAATGTCATTCCATGCAAAATCACCATATCTTTTAACCATACAAGATTTTCACAATTTGTTAACTTTAAATAAACTTAAAAAAAAAAAATCACCCTGTTTAGCATTTCTACATGTTAGAAATCTTGATTTACAACATGAGCATATAATGTTTGTTACCTTCAGTTTCACTTGAGTCAACTGAAAGTGGGGACCCACAATTGTTGGTTTCTAGAAGCTTCTCAGGAACATCAGGAAAAGGATGTGCTGGCAAGTAGCATAATTCTTCTTGAGAGACATCTGAGTCACTAAAAGTTGTCTCTTTCTCAACAGTTACAATATCAACGTCATCATCTTCATTAAGGCATGATCCATTCACCTGAAATAGTGATTAAATTTAAAAACTAATGATGTAAAGAAAGTTTCTTTTTACACATTTACCCTCATTTGAGTAAAGCATCCATTCAAATTTTAAAATTGCAAATACACAACACAAAGAAATCGATCCATCCAACGATTGCTGAAAATAGAATAAACACGTTTCGACCCAAACCCATTTTGACCCTATTTGACCGTCACCCAACCCATGATCTGTTGACATTTCCGGTTTAATATATGTAAACGCAAACAGAATTTGCTAAATAAGGATACCAATCCAATTTACCTTCTCAATTTCAGAATTTAAATCAAATTCATCTTCTTGTTCAACATACTCCTCATTTTCCTCAAGTTCCTTAAAATCGGGAGCAAATGCGCTCCAATTTTCCGTGTAATCTTTAACCCAAATATAAACCAAACCCGTTAACGACACGGAAACAACAATCGGTTGAACAGGATGCCAAACCAAATCCACCAAAGCTTCCTTTGGGCCTTCTAGTAATTTCACAAGAAGCCCATCGCGATCCCATATGTATATTTTATGCTCGCCTTTACTAGCAGAACCTCCAACAATCCACACACTATCACCACTAAAACAAGGCGCTTTCCAATGCACTTTTGTTATAGAATCTTGAAATTCCCTAAAAAGTGATAAACTTTTTGATCCAACAGATTTTAGCTTTTCAATGTCACTGATTTCATTTTCTTTCAACAATTTAAGTGGATCTTTCACGGGCAAAAGGCTCTCATAAACCCTAATTATACGGTCACTTGAATTTGTAAGAAGATGTTTCCCATTTCTGCTGAATACAATATTTTTTATCGCAGAGCCACCTGGGATTTGAACAATACCGCAAATCTTGTTACTTTTATGATCAATTATCAGAATTTCCCCTATGGAATTTCCGATATAGATGAGATCACCAGACTTGTTAAAGCAAGCTGTAGTAGGGGTATAATTGGAATTTCCATCTGAAACACTGTTCTGCGGGTTATTATCAGGTGTTGATGTTGGAAGCACGGTTGTGATTTTGGTATTGAAGTCAAGTAAAAAAGGAGCAGAAGATGAAGGAGAAATTAGACAAAGAGATGGCGGTGATGAACCACCACTGCCGCCAGGATGCAGGCAGGCTTGTAGAGGGGTTTGTTGGAGTATAGTATGAAAGACCTTTTTGCCCTTTGAAACATTCCAAAGAGTCAAAGAACTGTCAGCAGCCGAAACGAGTATGTGATGACCGCTTTTTGACCACCAAACACTATTTATGGAAGCAACAGAATCATTGTTTTTAAGTTCTGTCGCAATTACTCTGGTCTGAAAATCCCATACAACACACCTGCCATCAGAGCACCCAGCTGAAAAGGAAAATAAGAACCATAAGCCAAAAAAAAAACATAGTAATAATAATAATAAGATCTACAAAAAAAAAAATAGTTTATTGGTATTTAATGAATAATGGGCGCATCAGCTCCCAATATGTCAATGAATTAGTTTTTTATTTTGAGAAAACATGTTCTTGAAAATTCATATATACACTTTCTAGATGTATTTTATGAGGTATCCATTGTGTTTAGAAGCATATACACTACATATATGTCGTAAGCAACACTTAGTCTTCTTTTGCATTAATAATTAGGAGATAACATAAAATGACATAAGTTCTGTAAATTCTATATCACCCAGGTTAGAACCCAGAAGATCTAAACATCAGTTACGTGATGTTAGGGTTAAAGAAGATAGCTTATTACATTATTAACCCTAACTCTTTTACATGGCATACAAATCCCTATTTAGGATATCATCATGCAAACTTGTATGGTGTTATCACAGATCATTTTCCCCTAATTGACAGTCTAGTAAAGAAGCATTATACCATCAAAAACTGCATGATAATCTATGCACTAAAATTACCATTTTTAGCCAGATAGCACACAGAAGTACACTATTTCTACAAAAAAGGGCATTTTACAAGCAGTGATTTGCATATAATAACATATAGAAAACTTTCAGATGATTACCGGCAAGAAGAGTGCCACGACGATTGAAGGCAATGCATTTCATAACACCATGTTCCAGATATGTATCTATCACTTCAGGAAAATCACCCTGCAAGGGATCTTCACACCGAAAACGAACGTAAACAGCAACGAAAAATGAAATCAACAAACTCAAAATTCATTTTACACAACAAAATTGGATGAAATGAGTAATCTGAAACGCGAGAGGGTAAGATTGTAATACCTGTAATTGGGGCATTCATGGCGTGTGTATGCAAATTAGCTAGAAACTACCCTTGAGAAGTGATTGCATTTGCTCAAGGTATACGCGTTGAACAGTTCATTTTTTTTGCGAGGAGAAGGTAGGCTTCCGAGGAATTGTGATGGGGCAATCTAGGAGTTCGGGAAGTATTGTAGATGCAGGTTTATGCCGCCGGTGAGTTGTCGCCGGAGAGGATTGAAGAAAAGGGGGAAGGATTTTACTGCGATGCAGGGTTCGAGGTTTGGGCCAAAAATGGCAAGACGAGAGCCAAGGGAGACGGAAATACCTTCATTTGGTTAAACAAAATGGAAAATTCTAAAAAATAATCATTTTAGCATCCAGTATTCCATTAATGTCAATTTGACACACATAATTGATAATTCCCAAAATATCCACTAATTTACCAGCGGTGGCGTTCATATATTTGTAGGCGACCGTCTGTGTTCGAATCAATAAAAATCTGACATTTGTCCTACATAGACGTCGTCGCCTGTATAGGTCTGACTCACGCCTGTGTTGATAAGCTTTATGCTACAGGCGTTGTCGCCTGTCTGCAAACATGTCACAAGCGTTGGCGCCTGTATATACGCTAATACGTAAATACGAGAAAATACGACCATTAGATTGTATTCGACAAACAAGACGTCCGTAAACAAACACTCTCGCGCCTGCAAATTTGTGGGCGTCACCTCTAAAGTACAATTCAACGATGTGTGAGTGTCGCCTGTAAATTTGCGGGCATCGCCTTTTCGTTTACGGGTTGCGCATGTTTGTCGAATACTGTCTAATGGTCATATTTTCTCGTATATGTACGTATTAACATATATACTGGCGCCAGTGTGTGACAACTGGTCATTTTCCGACAGTTGACCGGCCAATTTCCGGCCATTGACCATCTGAAAAACCGTCATCACCTAATCATAACTCAATAT
>WOUH02000009.1:5729567-5746213 GCA_009936405.2 Stevia rebaudiana
AAGGCTGTCTACATCTACCCTCCTCAGACCCTACTTTTAAGTGGGATATACTGAGTACGATGATGATGATGATGATAATTTTTTATACTAATTACAGGTTTAAGGGACATGGTATGTTAGCTCCTTTTACAGCTGGGTGGCAGACTAGTGATTTACACCCGTTAGTAATAGAAAAATCTAAGGTAAAAATTATTGACATAATACTTATGAATTTATGTTTGGAAATTTTATTAGATTTGTGTTCTTGTTAATGTGTGCATGAAGAGTTGCATACAAGAAGCACTTATTGACATAATACTTATGAAATTATGTATGGAAATTTTATTAGATTTGTGTTCTTGTTGATGTGTGCATGAAGAGTTGCATTCAAAAAGCAACTCAATTTTGTTTCTCATATAATTTTAATTCTTTTATTTTTAATTTTTGTTTTTGTTCTGATAGGGTTCATATGTATATGATATTAATGGGAAGAAGTATCTTGATTCTCTTGCTGGTTTATGGTGCACAGCTTTAGGTACATTTTTATATTTTCAGTAATGTTATCGTGTTATTTTAATCATATTTGCTAAAATATTTACCAATAAGATTTATTTGTTTAATTTTGATGTACTTTGAATTTTGGAATATTTAGGTGGAAGTGAACCCCGTCTTGTTGATGCTGCAACTAAACAGCTAAATACTTTACCATTTTATCACTCTTTTTGGAACCGTACCACAAAACCCTCACTGGTACAATGAACCGTTTGTGGAAATTAAATATATATATAGCTATATAAAATTAATTAATTTGACTAATGAAGCTGCTCATTTGTTTATCTGTTATACAGGATCTTGCAAAAGAACTTACTGAAATGTTTACAGCTAATAAAATGAAGAAAGTATTTTTTACAAACAGTGGCTCAGAAGCTAATGACACTCAGGTTTGCTTATCGTCTTGATAATTTAAAGTATTCTTCATTTTCAAATTGGTTTGAACTTAATGATAATATGATATAATAAATTTGTTCTTCAATGTTGTAGGTGAAACTGGTATGGTATTACAATAATGCACTTGGAAGGCCAAACAAGAAGAAGTTTATTGCTAGATCTAAAGCGTAATATATATATATATATATATATATTTCAAGTCATCATGCTCATATTATTTTCCATCCCTGGCCTATAAAAAGCTTTAATTTTATTTTAATAATTTATATTCCACAGATACCATGGGTCGACTCTCATATCAGCTAGTCTTTCCGGGTAGGATTTTTAATTTTTTTTATTATCTACTGAATATTTCTTTCTTTTTTTTAACATTAATTTTTTTTGCAGCCTCCCGGCATTGCATCAGAATTTTGATTTACCAACACCATTTGTGTTACATACTGATTGTCCTCATTATTGGCGATTTCATCTTCCAGGTTTGGAATTTTGGATTTACCTTTTTTATTCTGTCATAAAAAAGAATGAATTATGAGTTTAAGCAATTTAATAGTTGTGCATATTACGTGGTAGGTGAAACGGAGGAACAGTTTTCAACCAGATTAGCAACCAATTTGGAAAATTTGATCATCAAAGAGGGGCCAGAAACGGTATAAAAATGATAACCTTTTTATTAAAAAAATAAAATCATTTGTGGTTGTTATGGATGACATTGTATGTTTTTTTTAATTTCAGATTGCTGCATTTATTGCAGAACCTGTAATGGGAGCAGGAGGTGTGATACCTCCACCTGAAGGTTATTTTGAAAAGGTTGTTTCCAAACAATAAATTATTTAATATTAATAAATTGTGTTGTATTTTTCTACTAAATATTGATGGATTATTAACCTACCTATCAAAAGCTTAATTTCTCTAATATTTGGTCTTTTAAAACCTCTGCAGATTCAAGCTGTTGTTAAAAAATACGACATTCTATTCATTGCGGATGAGGTACTGCAATAGTTTTTATCTCATTATTGTTGAGCATTAATGACATGTTGAATATGTTTTATTTTAATAATTAATAATTAATTTGCATGTTTTATTGAAACAGGTAATCTGTGCATTCGGGAGGCTTGGAACTATGTTTGGTTGTGATAAGTACAACATTAAGCCCGATCTTGTTTCCATAGCCAAGGTAGGATCATCAAACATTTCTTAATCCAACAAAGGGTCAAGGGTCAAATGGGTATTATATGACCTAAATTGTTTTTATTTAAAAATTAAGTTTACTATTATAATGGTATTATTTTTGTTTCTGTCATTATAATAGCGAATATTAATGGAAAAAACTGCAAAAGAGTTTCAGGGTCAGTCTGATCCGATCCTTTTCAACCCATATTAACCCATTTCAACCCAATCCCATTTTGATGAGTTACTGGGCCCGCTATCTTGACACCTCTACTTTTCTATGCGTGTGTATATCTATATCTATATATACCTTATAATAAATGAAGGCCTGAGAGGGACACGTGTCACTTTGTGGTGGCCTCCTCCATCTTTTTTTCCCGCCTCTCTTTTATATTAAATTTGTAACATTTATTTATTAACATTTCATTTTAACAACTAGAAATAGAAAACCATTTTTAAATTAATTAAAAAACAATATTATTTACAAATTTAAATATTACAATGTTAAAAGTTTGAACTTTAAATATATAGACGGACATAAAATCCAATCTTTATTGATTGCCATATTTAATCTTTCATATCTATTTGACTATTTTTTCCACATGTAATAGTTAAATATTTTATTATTTAACTATTTTTTCCACAGGTTCTAACCTAGTATTATATATATAAAATATATAAATTTAAACCGAGTTTTTTCAGGCACTTTCCTCTGCATATATGCCCATTGGAGCTGTTCTTGTTTGTCCAGAAGTTGCAGATGTTATATCGTCCCAAAGCAATAAACTAGGTAAATCACAGTTTCATTTAATTATCAATTTATTTTTTAATGATATTTATCATGGTCCTAAATAATATCTTTTAACAATTATATTTCTGTTAGGTGCATTTAGTCATGGATTTACCTATTCTGGACATCCTGTTGCATGTGCTGTTGCATTGGAAGCCCTCAAAATTTACCAGTATGTTCAGATCTTCAATTTAATTTTTATTAGATGTGGCAACTCAAAGTTGAAATAAAAATAATATATCATTATTATTATTATTATTATTATTATTATATAATTTATGTGACGTCTCAAACTTTCATCAACTATTTATATTTCCAGGGAGAGAAACATTGTTGAGCAAGTAAATAGCCTGGCCCCGAAGTTTCAAGACGGTTTAAAAGCGTTTTCTTCAAGTCCTATAATTGGAGAGGTACTTTCTTATAATTATTAAATTATTTATTTTTTTTTCATAATAACTATAAATCACCAAATCTTTATTAATTTTGTAGATCCGTGGAACGGGTTTGATTTTGGCTACAGAATTTGCAGATAACAAATCACCCGACACCCCCTTCCCACCTGAATGGGGTATGTTCACATGTCGTTTTTCAGTTTCTTGATTATATTAGTTTTGCATTGATTTAATCAAGTTGGTTTGTCGTTAATTGTTAATAATCATGTTAATTGTTGTAAAATTTTGATAATATTTGAGTGTAGGGATAGGTGCATATTTTGGAGCTCAATGTGCGGAACACGGGATGTTGGTTCGGGTTGCTGGTGACAACATAATGATGTCTCCGCCTTTTATAATTACACCGAATGAAGTTGACGAGGTATATTTGTTATATACGTAATACGTATATAGATATATTTATACACATTTGTTATATAGGTTTACACATATGATGCTTGATGGATGATTGTTATTTGCAGTTAATAAGCATATATGGGAAAGCATTAAAGGCAACTGAAAAGAAAGTGGAAGAACTGAAATCTCACAATTAAGCACGGATTTTAGAATTTTCAAAAAGGTAATTTGTGAAAAGACTACCATAATCACGGTTTGGTTTTGACAATTTCACGGTTTAACAGTTTTCGTCCCTAAACCCTTAACAGAAAGTTGTTAAAACTTCAAATGTTACGGACGAAAACTGTTAAGAGTTGAAATGTTAAAGGACGAAAACTGTTAAGGGTGGAATAAAACTGTTAACTCTTGCAAACCTCAATGACGAAAACTGCAGTTTACTCTTTTTTTAATATGCAGCTATGTATATGTATAATATTCATGTGCTATCGTCATCAGTTTATAAATTTCAATACAAAGTTACAAACCAGAAATTTGAAATAAAAAACAAAACCAAGTTTTTTCTTTGGAATGTTACAGGCCAAATCTGAATGGAAATGGTTGGAAAAAGACAAGAGTTGATTTCAACAATTGAATATACTTTATCCTTCGTGTGGGTTGGGTACAGTTTTGAGTTTGTTTTGACTTTTTTAACCCAACCCTTTATGTAAAAAGGTGGTAAAAACGTGTTGAAATATTGATTCGTTGTTGGTTTGTTCTTAACTATAAAGAAATACATTCAATACAAGTTTTCATACTTTTTAAAGGTTATGTTAAGCATTTTTTTTTGTTAATATTGTTCAAAGATGCAATAATTTCTTGCATTTTGTTGTTTAATTCCATTTCACAAGTTTCGTTGTTTTGCTTTGTTTTAGTTACAGAAACTTATGATGTAAACACACGATAAATAAGTATATAACAATCATAAAAAGATATAACAATCTTTTATAGTAAGAAGAATGTCAATTAAAAATACTTTGATATAAATCATCAATAAATATAGAGTTATATTTTAATATCAAACAGAAATTTAATTTTAAATTCAAACGATGAATTCATTGATGGATAATAATTCATATTAAGTTTTTTACTACTAACACTCTCTGCCTTTCTTATTCATTGCATGACTTTCTTTTTGTTGCAAAAAGGTAATTTTTTAATATCATATTTTTAGTACGAAAGCTTTTTTTTTTCTTGAACATCGATTTTTTTTTCCCGAAATTTAAACCCACAGGCCACAACCTTTTTGTTTTTATGAGTCCTCTCTGTGCCACTAGGGCCAACCCAGATACGAAAGTTTAGGCCGTTAAAAGTTTTTTATCCAAAACAATAAATATGGATTTGATGAAAGTAGTCAAAACAATAAATTTGTACGTAACGAAAGTTGGGAGTAAGATTAACCCAAACTTTAGCGTTTGATGGAACTAGCCAAAACAATAAATTTGTGCCTAACAAAGTCTCAACAAACTCCAACGCACGTAACCGTTCATATGAAGTCGCACAATTCTAACCATGGGTACTCCCACCCACCAACAAACTATATATGAAAGGCGAAGGAGATGAGACGGGGGTGCTCTCATCTTCTACCTCACATCTTCAACACACACTTTAGCAATTCAGTTCCATCATCACAATCTAGCTATCTAGTTGTATTTGATCATTGATTGTAATCACTTGGATCATACAATTTACACGTAGATTTTTGGTTCTTCATGTATAATCTTTTGTTAGCGTATAATTGTTTACGGCCAATGTAATACCTCAATGATAGTACATACATACGTGTTACGCTTTGGAATAGTATCAAAGGTCACTTGATCACGTAAAAACTACTCCAGCCTTCCAGTCAATGGCATGTATAGCTGGATTGTGTCTAAATCGTCATTGAGAAGTTCTTAAGCAATGGTAAGAGTTATGTTTCCAAATGACTATTCAGTTACGTGAATCTTTCTATGCGACCAACATTCATGGAGATTAGACATTTCTAGACCATACACACACGGACATGATTGTGCGTGAACTTTCATGATCTCGGAGGTATATAATACATTTATTGATGGCCATAAAGTAGATATTTGGTATCACATACATTTATTGATGTTACGCAAGCCATAAACTAGATACCCCATAATTATGATGTTACGCAAGCCATAAACTAGATACTCGAAAAGTATTATGTATAATATAGTTTAAAGTGCGTCTAATATACTATAACCCGACGTAAACGAATAATATGTTAGTAAAAGCTACATACACCTATGCTTTAACGTAGGTTATGGTTATAGGTGTGAAATTGTTATCACTGTTTTAAGATGTACTAAAATTTTTATAGAAAAATAAAATCTAAAATATAATAAAACTAAACCTTAAAAATACGACAAAAGAGAAATAAAATAAGCATTGATGGATGGGTTAAACTGTTTCTTTATTCAATACCCTTCTTCTCGACGGCAGCAAGAATGCTCAACCACCTGAGTTCACAACCCCTCAATCCCCAAACCTAAAACTCAAGAATTACAACGATTAATAATTGTTCCTTCTTCATAGGTTTCACGATTTCGATCCCTAAAGGTTAGATTTCCCCATTCTTTCACTTGCTATTATTAGTAATTTCCTCTCAACTCAGATTTCGACTCGTGATTTTTCTATCAAATCGGGTTTGCATTCTTAACATGCATTCGTGTTTTCTACTTGTATCGACGCTAATTAATCGTCACCGAACAATTTGTTGTATAATTGTTTGCTCTTGTGAGAAATTGTGGGGTTTTGGAAGATTTTCATGCCCTTGTGACCTGTGATTTTAATGTGAATACGTTTGATTGTATCACATCTGTATCTTAATGTATATATGGTTGGATTTTGAGCTCAATTGATCAAATCTATTCAATTTCATACTGACAATCGATCTGGATGCTTTTATAATACTATTGATATTAGAAAACATATTCTACAAGTAGAGTAAGTTGACTATTGAGTTTGTGATGTATCGTGCTCTGAATTTAGAAACCATAATCTTTGTCTTCCAAAAGAACTTCATAGATTTGTTATTTTTGGATTTCTTTTTAATCTGCAAGAACTTGTTTCCATTTCTAGTTTCTTCTGTTGCTTTATGATACATGAGCTTTAAAGGTCAAAAAGTAGTAAGTAAGTTGCATTAAATGGTAAAAATTGTGAGCACATTGTATAAATCTGTTAAAATAAAGTAATACAAATGATGAAATCTCCATTTGCAGATTAATGGAGGGTGTACTCCCGATTACAGAATATCTAATCGACATAAAGTCAGATAATGATAACAAATCAAGTGGAAAAACACTCACAGATGATCAATCTTTCCTCTTATATTTCATAATGGGCACATATTTTGGGCCCGATCTCAAAGGCGAACCGCAAAAATCAGTTTTCCAAAGACGGGCCGAGGGTCTTACACCATATGGCCCAGAAACCCTAGCTGGTTCTTGCATGAAAACCGTTGAAGTAGAGAGAATTTACTATTATGTCCTTAGAAAAGCCGATCAATCAGTTGTATTAAAACTACCTTTTTTACAACAATTTCTTCATGGGAATCTTTCAACCTCCACAAAAAACAAATCACTACCATTTCCGCAATTCGATGATCTTTTTCCACCTAATTTGCATCCTCATTCAGTGTTTAAAGGTCAATATGAAGCGATTAACAACATTGTGTTCATCAGTGACCCTAAAATCCAATACATTGGACCAGAGTATCTTGAAAGGTTTAAGAGGTTGACTAAACTTGAAGATGTCAGTTTGGATAAAGATGACGCCATGTGTCATACATCTGTTGATGGAAAAGTTTTATATAATATCGATTTGGAGGTTGAATGTCATAAAGAATTAAAACCAGTTTCTTTTAATGGCAATGATACCCCACCGATACGCGGTGTACATGGAAATAATAATAATAATAATAATAATAATAATAATAATAATAATATGGTTTCTGATTGTGTGACAAACAATGGTGCACCAGTTATACACGGTTCTGGTGATCGCGTGCTGAGTGGAATGAAAACGGGTGATTTGGCTGAACTCGGGTCAGATATGATATTTATTCCTTCTAAACCGAGCAGGGACGAGTGGATTAATAATATATTGACTGCTACTAAAAGCGGGAGTTTGTTGACCGGAAGCGCGACAAAGGGGCAAATTGGTCATAATATAGGAAGCATTGATATTGGGGAATCTGAAGATTCTTACCTATTTCGTGTCTCTCTTCCTGGAGTTAAAAGGGATGAAAGTAAGTTCTTTTATGCGTTTTTAAGTTATTATGTGATGTTTAATAGTCATATTCAGATAATCAGCTTTAATAGGAACCAGTTGGTTTAGAGTTCAGATAGTGTTTTAGATTTTGTTTTGTTGTTTTTAGTTGTAATATTCTGATAATCGATTGTTTGAGTGTGTGGAAAAAATTTATTATTTTAGGTAAACAAAAGATAAAATGACCAAAAAGAACATTCTTGTGTATTAGGTTAAAAGAAGCCTTTGATAATCAGTCTTGTTGTAGCTGGTATGAAACTTTTGACCCCCAAAAAATAGTTAATTACACAAACAGTCCCTATGGATTGTGGTAGATAATAACTAGGTTTGGGTACCAAAGTTGTAAATTTTTCAACGAGTTTGGGTGTTAAAGCTAACTTTCATTAAATTTACTGTTAATCTAGGGTGAAATGACCAAAATATCCTTTAACTTTTTGGATAGTCAAAGTCAAAAAGTAAAAGTCAAAGGGTATTTTGGTCATTTCAACCTCATCTAACAGAAAAGTTATCAGAATTTAGCCTTAATACCCAAACCTAATACTTTAGTATCGAAAGCTGTCACTTTTTGCAAACCACAGGGACCATCGGTGTAATTAACTCCCAGAATAGAGTAAACTGCATTTTTTGTCCCTGAGGTTTGCAAGGATTAACAGTTTTAGTCCACCCTTAACGGTTTTCGTCCTTAACGTTTCAACTCTTAACAGTTTCGTCCCTAACGTTTCAAGTCTTAGCAGTTTCCGTCCCTAACGCTTTAAGTTTTAACAGTTTTTGTAAAGGGTTTAGGGACGAAAACTGTAAAGACTTGAAACCTTGGGGACGAACACTGTTAAAGCTTGCAAACCTCAAGGACCAAAACTGCAGTTTACTCCCCAAAATAATGAAAAGTACATAATCTGTGTCGGTGCAGGGGAATTCAGTTGTGAGGTTGAAGATGATGGTAAAGTATCTGTAAGAGGAGTAACTGTAACCGCTGACAAAACCGTGTGTCGGTTTGATCAGATATTTGAGATGCAGTCACAAAACCTTTGTCCACCGGGTCACTTTTCTGTCTCGTTTAAGCTTCCGGGTCCCGTTGATCCTCAACAATTTTCTGGTAATTTTGGAACTGATGGGATTCTGGAAGGAATAGTTATGAAAGCACCAAAAAGGATTAAAAGATGATTAAGATATTTCATGCTCATATGTTATATGTACTGCATTAACCTTTTTTTTTTTTTTTTTAATCAGGATTTGGTGTTTTTTAGTTAGATATGCTGACTAGTTTTGAATTATGATGATAGCGTTAGGTACATTTGATGTTGTTTTGGTAACAGATTATGAGAATGAGTAGAATTACTGGGTATCGTGTTACAAATATTATTATTTTGTTACATAGAATAGACAGTATTGTGACTTGCTACTAGATGTGGTGACATGGCAGTAGTGTAAAGGAATAAAATATTTTAAACTAGTGTATATATTAAGAATATATTTTGAATGTTTTTCCTTGCATATAACTAGTGTATTAATACAGAAAGTTGAATTACATACTCCACAACTATATAGACATATAGACATATACAACATCATCAATTTATTTAAACAATGAGGAAAGACTGACTCTTTTGTTCGATCATTGACTTATTTAATCAGTGAAACTCAAGAATGTTGGTGTTGAATCCCCATATGTTAGCATGAATATTTCATCCTCATGCATCACTTGTGCGATATTAGTTTGAACCATTGAGGGAATGTGTGACGCTCGTATTGATTTCCAACTTTGTAGCTACTTCTTTCATTGTTGGCCTATTCTTTCCGATTTGATCCAAGCATCTCATTGCAAGATTAGCTAATACCATAAGTTCATCTCTAGTACCCTTGTTAATCACCACTGCATCAAAAATAGACATAACACGCCCTTCTTCTATCGCCAACATAAAGTGGGCAACCAAGCTTCTATTTTCACCAAATCTAGTTAAGGAAATCGGCCTTTCTCCGGTTAACAATTCAACTATAACAACTCCAAAACTATAGACATCACTTTTTTAGTGTATTGGCTAGATTGAAAATACTCGGGATCCAGGTAACCAAACGTACCTTTGACTAAGGTAGTCAAGTGAGTTTGATCCATTGATACGAACCTTGAAGTTCCAAAGTCTGAAACTTTGGCTCTGTACTTATCATCCAACAATATATTAGTGGTTTTTATGTCTCTATGATATATTGGAATGGAAGTTGCTGAATGCAAGCAAGTGCTTGTGCTACCTCAGTAGCGATTTGCAATCTCATGCTTAAAAAAATAGGAATTCGTCGTTTTCGTCATGAATACGATCATACAAAGTCCCATTTGAAATGAACTCAGAAACTAGCAAAGGAACCTCTGTCTCTAAGCAACATCCCAATAACTTGACGACATTCCTATGATTGACTTGTGACAGAACGACCACTTCATTGATGAACTGCTCTAATTGGCTTTCATCAGCTAACTCTGATTTCTTGACTGCTACAATCCTTCCATCGGCTAACATACCTTTGTAAACCGTACCTTGGCCACCTCTTCCCAAAATCCTGTTATCATTGAAGTTGTCAGTGGCCTTCATCAATTCACGCGATGTGAAAAGTAAGGTTTTATCAACCAAAGACGGGTCAATCTCTTCTTGTTGCTTCAACAATAAACCGCCATTAATACGTTTAAAAACACTTTTTCTTCGTCTTTTGGTTATTGTTTTCTTGATTCGTTTATATGATGTATAGATGAATGCTATCAAACCTAAGAACGCGAAAATACTCGTAACTGAATGAACACCAATACAAAAAAGAAAATCAGTTAGCAAGTTGCCTAAAATTTTAAGAAAAAATAAGGATTCTTGTTAAACATAGAGAATAGACATTACCAACATATACAGTAATAACAACAACATTAAAAAGTGAACTAGCATTAGAACTTCCATAATTAGATTCACAAGTGAAGTTCCATTCCTTAGGTAAGCCATCAACATCATATTCTCTGTCATAGTTACAATAACCTTTATCACCTTCACACCTTGCACATTCTTCAGTATCTAAATGCTCATCGAATAAGACAAAGTTTCATGTTATAACAAACAAACCAACAAACAAACGCACACAAATACGTTGGAAAAAATATTCAATGACGTACCATTGCATCCATCTATTAGATAAGAGGTTCCTTCAAAAGGCCTAAAATAGGAACATTTCCAAGTATCTACCGTAGTACCATTACCGGTTTCCACTTTGAAATTTCGTCTCGTTTGGTTATAACAAGAAGTTACTTGCTTGTAGTCACCGTCTGCTAGAGTCCACAAAATGACAAAAGTGATACCGGAATAAAAGAGTCAGAAGATCTTCCTTCATTAGATGAATTGTTATCCACCAAGAAAGCAGATCCGCAACGTCCATCTCCACCTTGTCTTTTCAAGCGCGTGACATTCATCGTGTACGACTTTAAATAATAAGGAATTGTTGTTTGACAACAAGTGATGCCAAGACAGTTGTTTACGTCACTACCCGTGTCATTAAAACAACTTGTGGAACATCCGGTTAGCGCGCTCCCATGATCCATCATGACAACATGACCACACCCTTCAACAACAAAGTTATTATGTGATTTCGAAAACAGAAACGGGGTTTTACCAAGATCCATGCTCATGATCTGACTGTTAATTTGGCAATCAGAGATCTTTCGCGTGTTAACTGTGATTATTTGTTGTTCCAAGTTTACACTCAAGACTTCTAATTGGTTGAGTGCAGATAGATATGGTGTCGAATTCTTGCAATCAATTATGTACCATTTATTGACAGAACAACTTGCACCGATTCCAAAAGGGTATGGAATCTTAATGTTCCCGCATGTATCATTGCAACCTCGCTTTGAGTACTTCGTGACCGCGATTGATATTGTTGTTATTGAAAGCAAGATGATTAGCGAATGGTAAACTTGAAATAATTTCATTTTGTTATTAGGAACAACTAGTGACACTTGAAATTGGAATTAAGATGTGATTATATTTATAACGGTCAGCATCAATTGGAGGTTACATCTAGAGCATCAAAAGTTATCAACTCTATATAGTTTAAGAATCTGTTTAACACTTTTCTTCTATACATATAACTATATTTTATTTTATAAGTTGCTTGCATTAAAAATAAACTATAGATTACATTTGACTCATTCTTTTATTATAAAGGCTCTCTGCATTGAACCGGTCCGGTTAATTGAGCTTCTTGAATTGCTTTCACTTGAACCTGTTGGTTATGGTGCTGAACGGTTGAACCGTGAATCGGACCTGTGGATGGAGCAGATTAAAAAAAATATTTTTTTTTCATTCTAAAATCTAATTTATTACTCGTAATTCATATTTTGTTAATTTCGGTCTCAATTTTTGAATATACACTCCAATAAGCAGCTCTTTTCTCCTACTTGCTTCTTCTTCACACCATAAATTATAATAATATTATATGAAAACCTATGACCAGCTTAAGTTAAAGAATTACTGATATAGTTAAATAAGGTTATCTTGTTTCCTACGGTTGACACAAACCGTTGACTAGCATATATTTCGGTATGTGACAGAAAGAATAATTGAAATAATTATGCAACGATTGGGACAGCCTGAAAACTGTTCATGTATCTGCTATCCTTAACCTTCATCTAATTATGATTAATTAATAATCTTCAACGGTTTTACCATTTCAACCAAAATGAAAGGAAGAGGAAGCTGCAGATATATCTCTTTAATTTAACAAGATTTAAAGTACACGTACATCATTTTGTTTTTTGGGTTCTTCAAACATTAAATCAGATTCGACACATCTTGAAAGTTAGAAAACACATTCAAGAATACATAGTCAATAAATATAGTTATAGGATTTTTGAGATAAGTCAATCGTCAAAAAAAATTAATTGACATCATCAACCAGTGGAAGAAGAATTATCACGGTTTGGTATAACGCCCAAACTGTTAATTGGTTTGGTTTCACGGTTATTATTTTTGTTAAAGCTATAAATTAGTAATGATAAACGTATTTAATTAGTTAAATTTCCTTAATCAAAATTACTAATCAACTAGGATAATTTTTACAATTGAATTGGGCCTAAAAGATTAATTAACTCTGGGCCTCGGGCTGCATTCGTGTTCGCAGGTCGTGCGAGTGACGCGTTGGTTTAAACAAATTTGGATCTGAAATTCGTTTTTACATCCCCCTTGCACGGGTAGGACCTATAGTAAAACCCATCACAAGACCTTGAAACACATTATGAGGTTTATCCTTATAAACCAACCAATTTGTGTTCACCTCACCAATGTGAGACAAGGTGAAACCCACATATGAGACATCTCATTAACACACATATTTTTTAAATTGTATTGGGCTATAAAATTAGGGTTTCTTTTCTTTTCTTTAACGTGCTCCATGTATTATATGTGGTATAATTTTTAGTGATTTTATATATAGTCGACTCGCGTACGAAAAGCGATGTGCTTTATCGCATCGCGCCTCACGCCTCGGTTTTTTACCATGTCGCCTCGCTTCGCTTCGCTTCACGATTTTTAAAACCAAGGTTCGGAGTTTGTTTTTTGTTAAATCTGACACGTCGACCCGACCCCAACCTGAATAAATAACTCGAAACACAATGAAAGAATTTGTTTTATAGGATCCTAAATCTTGACCTCCCACGACAAAATTCTCAAGCTCTGCCACTATTTAATCCCACTTCGCACAAGTAACTTCCGGATATTTAGCTTATATTTTTTATTCCTATTTCATACGTGATTTAATTTCTTGTTTATTGTCTCATAAGCAAACTCCAATATCTTCATGTTTAGAAATGCTGTACGTATATTGTAAACGTTATCTTTCTCGGTATAGAAAAATGTTCATGTAATTTTATCAGCTTTCACCTGTAACTATAATTTCCAAATCATGGATTTTCTATTAGAAAGTAATTTCGAACTCTGAACACTATTTTCTTATTATTAAAGTAACTTTTGAGATACTAAGTTAGTGATAGTGAATCTAATTCCATGCCTGGAAACCAAACATTAGTAACGATTCAGTTTAAAATTTCAACGGTTTGGTTTTGGTTTTTCATAATTAAAAACCATTACCAACAATTTGTTCACAGGTTGACCTAAAAACCGTCAAAATCGACGAACCATAAACACTATTAAGTTTACTCCCCAATATAATGAAACTGTTAAGGCTCGCAAACCTCAAGGACCAAAACTGCAGTTTACTCCCCAATATAATGAAAAGTACATAATCTGTGTCGGTGCAGGAGAATTCAGTTGTGAGGTTGAAGATGATGGTAAAGTATCTGTAAGAGGAGTAACTGTAACCGCTGACAAAACCGTGTGTCGGTTTGATCAGATATTTGAGATGCAGTCACAGAACCTTTGTCCACCGGGTCAATTTCGATCTGTCTCGTTTAAGCTTCCGGGTCCCGTTGATCCTCAACAATTTTCTGGGAATTTTGGAACTGATGGGATTCTAGAAGGAATAGTTATGAAAGCACCAAAAAGGATGAAAAGATGATTCAGATATTTCATGCTGATATGTTATATGTACTGCATTAAGTTTTTCTTTTTTTTTTTTTTTTTAAATCAGGTTTTGGTGTTTTTTTAGTTAGATATGCTGACCAGTTTTGAATTATGATGATAGCGTTAGGTATATTTGATGTTGTTTTGGTAACAGATTATGAGAATGAGTAGAATTATTGGGTATCATGTTACCAATATTATTATTTTGTTATATAGAATAGACAGTCTTGTGACTTGCTACTAGTCTACTAGATGTAGTGACATGGCAGTCGTGTAAAATAATAAAATTTGTAAAATATGTACATTTATAAGTACAATGTAATTCTATTATGTTATTAAACACGTTTAACTATATAGTTACCTGAAACCCACAACGAATGCGCTTTTGTTCATGTGCAAACACGTTTAACTATTAAGTTACACCTCGTTCACAACAAATGCACTCAAACAATGATTCAAGATCATATACGAACACTAATTATGGTTTAAATGTTGTTGGTCATTAGTTTAAACTAAAAGAAGTAAGCTAAGAATTACAATGTTAAAAATTTCTTGTGTTTCTATGTAGTTTGACACCCCATACGTACAGCAAACTCACTCATAAAGAATATGGTAGTTAACTAGTTACCTTGTCTTACAAGTGAACTCATATCACACCTTTGATTGTACAAGTTTGCTTGCCATTCCAACAACCTTGTCAACTTGACACACCAACAAACTCTAGAAAATATTGTCAAATATGCCATACTGACCGGATTTGATTCAAACCTTTGATCTTCGCATCACTCATCTAGTTTTTATATGATTTGTTTTAAAGGTTTAATCAAACGTCTTTAAAACGTGAGCTAAATTGGAACAATGATAAAGGTTTGATCAAACATCTTAAATTACAAGAATTTACCAAGTTATCACTTTATAGTATAAAAGTTGTTTGATCAACATGTCGTCAACCGAGAAAAACCGTTATTTGTTTTATAACATAAACCTTACCTGGACATTCAATGACGACACTTTTTATAGAACAAAAAATAAGTAAGTTTTTAGAGGAAACCCTATGTTTTATTAGTATATATAACAAAGTTTCTATACCACCAAAGGGCTGAGAGTCATGGTATGGGTGCTCGCAACATACAGTCAGCAAACGGTGTTGAAAAGGTAATTTTGTCAAACCATACATAGAAAGGTTCTAAACCAATAGTTTCATAGTCCAATGGTATTGCAATGATGGAAAGAAGCTGTACCTCGATTAGGTCAGGTGTTTGAACCTGAGAGCAGAGGGAAAGTTTACAGATTTCATTTGGTTCTGCTTATTTGGTGACGATTTGGTTGGCGGGAATGAGGGGAAGAGCACCCGCCTATTACAACCGGCCGTTAAAAAGAACATAGAAAGTTCTGCACAAAATTTAATGTTGAAAAAAAAAAAAAAAAAAAACCAGAACAATATCTATCTTTTAAAATTACTATTTTGTAAACACAATTCCTTACATTTCTTTTTAATGGCGTTGTTTTTACGTATCACGTATGTTTTATTGCAAGTGGCAGCTACCGAAGAGTCAGTTGCACCACCTCTAAGAGTTGTTCAGATGGAAGGACTGGTACTTTGTTTTCTCTTAATTTAGTTTCTGCGTAATTTGTTTTTCTAGAGTTAGTTTAAAAATACTGGTTTTTGTATAAATTGATACATAATTTTTATACAAATTTAGTTGAATATTACTGCTTGTTTTGCATCTTATTTGTATTAAGGGACACATGCATTCAGAACTATTAGTATTTAGTAAGTTGAAAATCCGCATACCTTTTCAGTGAAACAGATAAATTGGAAAACAATGGCTTTTTTTTTTTCCCTCTTTCCACTATTTCTATGATGTTTTTGTCTCTTGTTTTGTTTAAAGTATAAAAATGTTCCCACATTAAGCTACTGTAGATGACTAGATTCACCACAAATTTATTTTATCGCAAATGCTATGTAGGTTACTAAAGGCACCGATTCATGTGTTACATTGGCTAATTTAATTTAACCAGTGAGTCTTTGACAAGTGATGCCCCTGTTTGTGGTGCACGCATATAATCTATATATGTGTTGGCCCTCGAGGGGCAAAAGTAAAATTGCACTAATTT
>WOUH02000009.1:5746313-5758977 GCA_009936405.2 Stevia rebaudiana
TTTACTTCCGCTACGACTGAGGGGGAGTATTGGACAATACTTATGTTTAGTATGAGCCCACGGGCCCAATTAGGTTTATAGGGTTAGGTTATAGGTTCCTTGTGATCTCTATATATTGTAACTTAACCATTCAACAATATCATCCAGTTTTCTATAATCTTACAGCTAGCTGCTCTTCCTTATGGTTTGGTCCGACGGGAACTGCTATATCACAAAAGTGAGACACGTGAAAGGAATTATTGTACAAATAGTTCTCTTACAGTTATGATATTACCTATTATTGTTATAATTTTTAGAAAGTGATTGTTTATACATATTTTCTAGTTATATAACATTTAATTATTACCGTCCAAAATTTTATTATCAATTTGTTGGTATTTCTTATACATATATATATGATATATGTAGATGCATATATGCTGGCGCAACTATGATTTTGACTTTCATTTCAATATGTGAACTTATATACTTTTTCAAGTTTATAGATTTTAAATACGTATAAAACTACAAGTTGCCTGCAGTTGGTATTCGCCAAAGTCCACGTAAAGCTCTTGAGTTTCAAAGGCGTGGCCATTTGCTTTTACTTTTCTTTTTATGTTTAAATAGGACATTTTCGATGGGCAACTAGAGCTAGGAAATTTGTCGAATAGGTTTCAAGGTTATTAGATTATTTATTTTTTATAATTTTTAAGTGGATTAGTATTCCAGAAACTAATTAAAATCGGTTGAGTTCGGGTTGGCTTAAATAAATCAAACTACGATGAAGAAATATAAAATACATAAAATTTACTATGAAGAAAAAAATGTCCTTTTCTATATGAAAACACATATAAGTCGAATTCGAATATTCAGGTCAAATCGATTCGACAATCACAAATTTGATTCGATTCGAGAACCGAATTCGGGATTCGAAAGAAAGCTAGCCTTATCAAATTCACACCGAATTCAACCTTAAAATAAATATTAAACTTTGGTTTAGGTTTTGTTTTTTTTCTTAATTCTGATTTGAATAGTGTGTATGTGTAAGAAATTATTAACAAAGTTCCAACAAAATGTAAAAAAAGAGAACTATTTAATTTATTAAAGATGTCTACACATAACACATGTGTGAACATTTGTATAAAAACATATTTATCAGGGATCTCGTAACTTTCGTAGATATATAACGCTAGAGGATATACCAATTTAATTTACTTCATCAAACAAAATATCGTTATTCAATTATTGTAAGTTGCCCATTTCAACAAATTGTAAAGCCAAAAAGTAAAATTCAATCATTAGATAATCTTTTTAAATATCAAATATATATACATATATATATATATGTACTATTAAAATAAAAATTAAAAAGGGAGTTCTTTAATTCATATATTTATAAACAAAAACAACTATTATATCCTCCATAAAAGAAAAGGTCCCGATAGTTGTGGTACCCTCATCAGTCATCACGCAATCTCACGTAACAAGAAGTTGTATTATTCATACATTTTTATATTTATTTCAAGAACACCAACTAGTATTTAATCCCAACATCAACCTTACTTTCATACTCCTCTTTCTCCTTCAACACAACCCTCAACCAAACCATGTTTCTCTCATCTCAATCACCCTTAAGAACCAAAAAAACTCAAGCCATCGGGATCCCCGTCATCGACCTCTCACTCGACACCACCACGTTGTCACACCAGATCATCACCGCGTGTCAAGATTATGGTTTTTTTAAGCTCGTGAACCATGGAGTCCCAATCCAAGTCGTCTCCAAAATGGAGGAAGCCGTTCATGGGTTTTTCACAAAACCCGCGTCTGAAAAGGTCAAAGTCAAAGCTAACCCACCTAGCCCGTTTGGCTACGGGTGTAGAAACATCGGTTACAATGGCGATGTGGGCGAGCTCGAGTATATTCTCCTTCAAGCTAACTCTCTTTCGACAGGCTCAGACACCTTTAATGTCGTCGCTAATCAACCAACAAATTTCAGGTATGTAATCGATAGCCAGTGGCGAAGCTTGACATATATGTCAACGGTTGCCAAGATCATATATGTAGAATTTTCAGGGATTTCGTGGGTTGCCGGCCTATATATATAAAAAAAAATTCGGTCGAAATCATGATATTTACACTACGCGCGAAAAAATCAGTAAGAGTTAGTGGTCGATGTTTAGCATGAATTGATTCGGAGAGATAATTGAAAATTAATTTGTAAACAAAGTAACTTGTGTAAGCAAAGGTAAGGCAGTCGAATTTAAATTCATTTACAAAATGGTCACCACTCGGATTCAAATATTCTACCGACAATTTGACTTGATCATGCATTTGTCACTTTATTGACATAGCTTAATTTATCACATTTACACAAAGGGTAATCAATGGAAGATCCAGTCAAACAACATAACTTAATGATTCTAAACTAAATAAACTATATTAAATAACAATGTTGTATGATAAGATTCTTATCACATATCACAAATAAAAATACCTTGTTCTTTAATGAAGAAAACAAAAACAAAAACGATGTTGCGTTCGAAATAGCAAATCCTTCAATATAGATATGAATTCATCAAAAGCATAAAGTACTCGAACAATCTATAGCAAATTCATGTCAAATGTACATAGAATTAGGATTTAACATCAATTAAACTCAAACCCTACACTTGGATGCCACCTTAAAGAGTTTAGCTACACATGATATTGTGAAATGATGAAGTAATATGAATTTCAGAAGTGATTTGCATACATGATGAGAGAAAACATTTTCTTTGTAATTCCAATTTAATAACTAAATACGTGTTATTTCTTAATTTTAATCTTTACACAATCTTTAGTAATTTGTGTGAACCCAAGTTATCTTTATCGTGATAATCATTTTCTATTTAATAGATACATTCTAATTATTTGCTTTTCATATTATTATTTAACATTATATTATACATTTTTTAATTATTTCACTCCAAATATAATTATCACTTGATCATTTGATGAAATTTATTAGATTATATATTTTTATTATGTATTTATGTAATACACGAGTATAGTGAGCTATTGATGACTTATTTTAAGTCTGTTCAAAAAATAAAAAAATATTTTAAGAGAATAATATATAAAAGCGAGCGAATGAATTGATCATATACATCTGAAAAGTTTGTTCACTCGATGAGTTTTTCTGGGATTTGCTCCTACAAACACGACACCACGAACAGGTGATTGTAGCCATCAAAAACACGATCAACATCACAAAACCCAACTCTCGTTGTGTGTAACAATCGACGATCTCTTGTTTCCTCTAAATCTCATTTATTCTACCAACATTCGCAGGTGTGATTTTGTTCGTTTTTCAGGATTCAAACGATTGATTAAAACTGCAGTAAATCAAACTGATTCAGGTTCTTTTCCTTCTTTTTCCTCCATCATTGGATCTTGATTCAACACTAATCAAATATACATTTAGACCTTTTGATTACGCTTTTCGCATGCATTTGTGAGCTGTTAATCACGAAAACTTCAATATATCGGTTTTGTTACAATGTTCGATGTAATTGTCAATTAGAAGCTGTAAATTTTAGGTTTAATTTCTGTGATTGCAAGTAACATGTTTAAATTGAGCTTTTTCAACTAATCCCCAATCTTAGTAGTGAAGAGAATACATGTTTTACATCTACATCTCACTCATCACTAAGATGGATTGAATTAGGGCTTTTGATTTCTTAAATTTGACCTAAATTTTTTGCAGTATTCAAAAATTGAGAAGTTTGTAGCTTTCAATTGGTAGATTAAACAATTAACAACTGTCAATTTAAATGGATCCACAAGGACACGGGCAGACTCAGGGTAGCAACTGCAACATCATGAACAATATAACTCAGTTATCATATGCAACAAACCCCTATGATTCAACCCAAATAAGCGGGACACCTGGCAGATCACCGCTAGTACCGCCAGGTGGTGCCGCCACCGCTCAACCAACTGCCGCCCAATTAGCACAACAACAATTATCATATCAACAACTCCAACAACACCAACTACACCAACTCCAGCAACAACTGCAATCATTTTGGTCAAACCAGTATCGCGAAATTGAAAATGTGAATGATTTCAAGAACCACAGTCTTCCATTAGCAAGAATTAAAAAAATCATGAAAGCTGATGAGGATGTAAGAATGATATCAGCAGAAGCACCAATTGTATTTGCTAGAGCTTGTGAAATGTTCATATTAGAGTTGACTTTACGGTCATGGAATCATACTGAGGAGAATAAAAGGCGGACCCTACAGAAAAACGACATCGCTGCTGCAATTACACGAACTGATATTTTCGACTTTTTGGTTGATATAGTTCCTAGAGAAGATGTTAAAGATGAAGCTATAACATCTATGCCAGCTGTAACTGTGCCAGTTGGCGCGCCTTCAGACGCGTTTCCATATTATTACATGCCACCTCAGCAACTACCGCAGTCGGGTGCACCGGGGATGATGTCAAATAAACCAATGCTGGATCATGGTCTTTATTCACAACAGCAGCCTCCAGCTTATATGGGTTCATCAATTTGGCCACCGCCACCTCAAGAGTCTCAATCGCCTTCTGATTCGTAGATGCATCAGTGTTATTTGAAAAAAAAAAGAAAAAAAGTGCGCGCTTTTTATTACTACTTAAAGGTATGTGCTTTTTTATCTGAATTTCCATTTGAAATTGTTTATCTGATTAGTAAGATTTGAAGTTGCAATAGTCAATTTTTATGTGGTTGTATAAACAGATTCAACTTTTGACTACTTAAGGTTCAAATAGTCAATTTCATATCAGCAGTAACGAAAATGAATATATTAAGATGAAATTAATATATCCTTTTAAACTAATTTTACTCATGTTTTTAGTTTCATTTCACAAAGCATCTTTCTTTTTTTTTGGTTGTAATTTCATAATCAACCAAAATTTCCCAAACAAACATTTGATAATTATCATATTATTACGACTTTAAATACGTACGTACAATTAAACACTGTATTCAGTTTTAATTATTCAGTATCATCTAATCACTTTCAAATCAGTTGACTAATAGTCAAATCAGTTTTACGACAGTTAGTGTAAAGTCAATTGATGAGACAGCAAAAATTTTGCTTGTTGTTGATGCTTTTAAAGTTTATGTTGCATTAAAATTTAAAATTATAGAAAAGTTTGGCATGTTGTTTTTATTTCAAGATATGGTTGTAACATGATTATTATCGATTGAAGTTTAAACAATTTTCCCAGATTCTGAAGCAGGCTGGTGTTGGATCTCTCCTGTGAAGTCTTGGTAGAAAAAAATATTTTCAAGTGGTTAATTTTCTTTTAATAAAAACACATATGTTTGTTGGGATACAAAAATCAAATCTTTTTTCGGTGGAGAAATTTTCCAATTTGGGTAAGTTCGTGTTAACTTTTTTTTTTATTGTGCTTTATTAGGTTCTAGCAGTTTTTTGTTTGTGGAAATAATATATCTTGTTGACTAAACATAAGTAGTTAAGTCATTAAACTTTGTTTGGTTTACCAATGGGTTTATAGCGTGACGATAGCCCATGACTTTTCTTAAGGGAGGTCTTGTGTTCGAGTGTCGCGTGAGACAATATACTCTTTGTTTTGTTTTTTGATGAAGTCCATAAAATCTCTTTATTTCTAATTTAATTACGCGGATATATTGATAAGTTCTTAGGCCATATGTTATACACTTGATGGCTTACGTGACATTGTGTCAAGCCAAGCAGAGTTGATGATCCAAGACTAATACTTATATACAAACTTTATTAAAAATATGTTAGCTTACCGCACGAACTTGAAACATATATAGAGTAATTAAAAGTAATGTTACAAAATTATTTGCATCTCAACGGTATTAGGAGATGATTGTGTAGAGTTCGGTGACCGATTGACCGATAGGTCCTGAGTTCAAATCTTGAACTAATAAAGAGTTTCCCAAGAATGCTATGCATCCAGAGGTGGGCTTTAGTCATTTGATTGGGTCACTTGACTTTCTAGCGGAGGGAAGCCCCGTAGGACTTCCATTGGGTCAAGATCAGTCAGGGTGTCCGCAAGAAACCAGGCCTTTGGCTATTTGATCGAGTCACTTGACTTTCTAGCGAGGAGAAGCCACGTGGCACTACTAATATAGTATGCTGTTACTGATAACAAAAACGAATGGTAATAAATGAAAGCTCACATCTTTTTAAATCACAATATACAAATTTTTAAAATACAATACAAGAATTCATTCGGTGCCAAATGTCTAATTTCTAGTAAAAAGAATCTACCAACTTCTTCGACATCTAAAAAACAATATATTAATCATTGGAAGTTTAGCGTAATAACTTTCTCAATAACCTCTTGAACAATAAAAACTAATTAAATTAACGTAGTTTATATACATATCGATGCAGATAGTAAAGAATGGGGGAGGAGGAGGAAGAAAAAGAAAAAGAAAAAAAAAATACACCAATATGTATACCAAACAAAAAAATAATTTTGAATTAAAATGATAATTTTAAACAAACAAATTGGAAATAACTCCTTTGAAAATATCACTGTTAGTTAAAACAAATCGAACTGGATTAATATTCGTTTCAAACAGTTATTTTTTCTTTCATAAACCAATTTTCAATATGTTCCAATAACATATACCATTAGATTAGGGTAGAGGGTGTACCTTACCCAATTAAATCATGTTAACACCACGTAATCTTAATTTTAACTTCTGTTGAATTATCTTTTAACTCTCGTCCTATACAATAGTACTTTTTCAACTCTTATTTCACGTACTCTCTTCACACACCCACCCATACACAAGACCATCTCTATTTCTCGGGTATATGAAGCTGGGTGATGAACCCGTTGGACCGTTGGTTGAAGCCGGGTATAACCCTCGAAGACGTATGAACCCAAGACAAAACCCGTTTCCCAAATCTTTCACCCTTAGATCAACTTTGGTTTTGTACACTTCTACATCTTATACAATTAGTCAAATTATTGTATATCTAATATGTGAACTAAGATCTAAATTTGCGTATAAAAAACAAAAACGCGTATTCAACAAACGACGCACACTCCCAAAGCTCCAACTCCGAAGTCCGATCACCGGAATAATCTCCGGGAATGGCATGGCGGCCTTCTCCTTCCCCACTACCGTTGCAACCTCCATCCTCCTCCTCACCACCGTAATCTACTTCTCCCTCCTCCAATTCCCCCACCACTACCACCGTTCCACCACCGCCATCCACCGTCGTTCACTCCTCAACGCCACCAGTTGCTCACACATCTTTCAAATCCCACCAAATCACCGCTGCTCATTCGCCACCGTCCACTGCTCCGACCACTCCAATGGCCTCATCAACTACTTCTCCTTCCACTTCTGTCATTTCAATCAGAACCAATTTCTATCCATCCCTTTTCTCTCCGTCACCGTCGTTCTACATTTCTACATCCTCGTTAAAACCGCCGGTCAATTTTCCGTCGTCGTCACTAAACTCTCGGATCACCTGAATCTATCCCCAAGTATGGGTGCAGTCACTCTACTAGCCCTAGGAAACGGTGCTCCCGATGTATTCGCATCCATCTCCGCCGTCGCCGGTGGCAACGCCCGGACGGGATTTGGCGCGATTTTATCCGCCGGAACCTTCGTTTCGGCTCTCGTTGTCGGATTTGTTGCGATCTATGCAGCGCCATTCGCGGTTTCACCTGCACCATTTATCAGGGATGTATTGTTTTACCTGACTGCTGCTTTGTTTCTGTTCTATGTATATCTTAGTGCAGAAATTTTCTTGTGGCAAGCGGTTGGATTTGTTGCTTTTTATTTGTTCTTTGTTGGGTTTGTGTTTTGGATGGATTTGGGGATGGATAGTGGCGGGAAATTGAAGCGTGTTGGTGGTGAATATCACAAAGTTTCAATCAAAATCGAGTCTGACATTGGAAGTAATTTGAAGGATTTTGATAAAAACCAGACGGGATTTGGGATTGGAAGAGCTTTTGATAAGGTATGTTAACTGTAAGGTTGATGATTACCATTGATTTAAATATTTGATGCAGTTTAGTTGAATACTAACAGATTATGTGATTGTCAATATCTGAACTTTTGATAGAGTAAATTTAGTTATTGAATCTGAAATATGTCACATATTTTGGTACAAAGATTGTTATGTAGACATTATGATAGCTTAAGTTCATCTTGGTTACTTGATAATTGGAAACTGGTTCATTGATTCCCAGTTGTTTAATGTGTTCTTTTATGATGATATTTTTGGTGAATTTGAGGATTAGATCTTTGAATTTGTTGTTGCGTTTATTACCCATAATTGTTCATCATGACCTCCATATGTAAGTACTTGTGATTTGAATATTAGAACTCTTTCTTGATTGATGATTGAGTTATAGAACATGAACTATTTCAATTGTCTAATTGTGATTACTTTTATCTGCAAACTACTACATACTGCAACACTTGAACGCGTCATTCCCATGATTAGGTAAACGACAAAAATGTAAAATTTGTTCATGATATCATGATTGGAAGGGTTTTTGTTGCAAGGAAATTTTTGGTTTCATTTATTAGAAACATTGAAGACATAAAGTAACATAATTTATAATTTGTATTTAGTGGGTTTGAATTAATTGATAGGGCTACTAGATTTGCAGATGACCATTACAAACCTTGAAATCTTGAAATATTAATAATTCTTTTTTAAAATGTTTTACTCATGTAATATTCATTTGTATGAAATATTAATCACTACATTTTTCTTTCTTATTACCAGATATCAAAAACTTGGGAAATACCAATCTCAATAATGTTAAACCTCACAATCCCACAATCATCACCATCCGAATGGAACCGATATTATCGATCCGCCAATATCGCGTTATGCCCAATTCTTATTATATATTCATGTAAATCATTTGTGCCTCTAAATCACTCAATTGCATTTCTTCTTCCAAACATCCATTTCCCTCTATGGTTAGTAATACTATTCGCCAGCTCATCATTCGCACTCGTCCATTTCATACTCGAAAAAAAACCGCCAAAAACCGAACAAATGCCAGTAATAATTACCGGATTCATCATGAGTGTGTTTTGGATCTCGACAATGGCGGGAGAATTGTTAAACTGTCTTGCAGCACTCGGGTCACTTGTTGAGGTCCCACCATCACTTTTAGGTCTAACCGTTTTAGCTTGGGGTAACTCGGTGGGTGATCTTGTTGCCGATGTAGCCGTGGCTAAGGCGGGTCAACCGGCTATGGCCATGGCTGGATGTTTTGCTGGACCCATGTTTAATATGTTGTTTGGGCTTGGAACCGCGTTGGTCATACAAACCGCTAATGTTTATCCAGAAGCTTATGAGTTGCAGTTTCATGTGAGCATTGTGGTTGCGTTTGTGTTCTTGATTTTGAGCTTGATGGGTTCATTGTTGGTTGTAACATGGTGCAGGTTTCATGTGCCCAGATTTTGGGGGTTTTGTCTTGTTGGTTTGTATGTTTTCTTCATTGGATTAAGTCTGGTTATTGCAAAGCTCCAGTTCTGATCAGTTCATCATATTCTTATTAAACCTGTTGTTGATCTTGTTAGATGATTGATGTTATTGATACATGATAGATTTCTTCCACCATTTTTAGATGGAAGTTTAAGTTATTGTATCTTGGATTGGGTGTTTTTATGTAATAGTCAGCTAGTTTGCTGGATGACTCACTTGAGAAAGATAAAAATATACACATGAATATTTACAATATTGCAGTGGCCCCAATCTAAATATAGCGTCTTTCTTTAGCTGCTTTAATTTTGTATTTTTTTTAATGTTTTTTCAACCTATAGATTTAGTGTGTATAACTATTGAAATCTGTCAAACTGTTTAAACTGAAGTGAGTTGGTGGGTTTAAGATTTAAATAGTTTGTTTTTTACGGTTTAATTGTGAAATTGATTGAGCCGGCTCTTGAATGAAAATCATTAAAATATAAGAAATCGGATTCGTTAGGGAAGAGTACATTCCATTTGTAGCGTAACCAAACATGTTCTTTTAATTTCAACCTAGTGACTCATTTCATTCAAGTCTTTATTCGCTACCAAACACTACCACTGTATATGATAAATAAGTAGAAAAAAATTAAAAAGATAATACATATGGCTTATGCATGTTTTCTATAGTATTTACCTTCGTTTTGTTATAAGTTTTAATCAACGATTAAATCTAATCACACAGAGATCTTTCACATCTAGCATTACTCTTGGAGAAATGATCCGACAAACCAAGTCAGAAACTAGAAGTGAACAAGAGTGGGTTCTTGAGTCGGTTATAGTTTTGTGTAGAGGCCAAGGGTGCATGATACGGTTTCTGGGCCCAAAACACTTTAAGTTGAAAGTTGAAACAGTTTTGAGTCAGTCAAACCTGGTCAACATCAGGTTTAGGCTCGAATAAGTTCGGTTTGAAGCCGTTTCTGAATTGAAAACATTCAGTTCGGTCAGAAGCTGGATTTTATCCTGTTTGGTTTGGTTTTAACCTGGTTTCAACAAAGTGGGTTACAAACTGATTTCAATTAGTATTTCAAACCAAAACAATCGGTTTCATGTACACAAAAGTCTACAGTGTTATACACAAACAAAGCATTAACTTAACAAGCAAAAAATGTCGACAGTAAACCAGAACAAAAAGATGATTATGTTTACGGAAATTAAACGTTAAAACATACCCTCAATGTTTTTCTAATTTAATTAAAAAGATAAACAGTTATCTATTGTCATCAAATCATACACTATCCATGTTATCTGTAAAATTCTGGCAAGCGAAAACCAGGCAGAACTAACTTGTCTGCAAACATTTTACCAGTTTTTGGCATCACATGCCAATGCAAAGTCATGTTAAAATCTCTCCCTCTAAGATTGCTTCCCTGAATAACACAAAAAAAAAATAATAATAATAACAATAATAATAAAATAAAATTATAAAATAAGCCAGCCAGCAGACAATTGAACTTGTATTTTTTTTAAATGAATTACCTGATCAATGAACCTGTACTTGTTCTTAGTTTTTCTAGAAAACTTTGCATCTTCTTTTGCTGGTATGATACTGTCCCACAATGAAACCTGCAAAATATAATTTTAAATTAATCATCAAAAAAATAGTAACCTTTCATCTCAGCTGAATATTGGAAAAGGAACAATAAATTAAACCTGATTCAGGGAATTCTTTGGAGTACTATATTCAGCAGCTAAAAATACAAAAACCTGCATTTAAAAATACACACTTTAATTCCAAAATGTGACTTTTTGGTCTTAATTTTTTTTTCTAATTCCTGACTCACCAGCTTGCATAATCAGTCAATCAGATACATGGAATAAATAATAAAAGAATGATTTTATATACGGTTGCAACCCTAAAACAATAATTTTAATGCTTTCAGGATAGGAACACATATTAGACTGTAAGTAAGTCTAATTAATAATTAGTTTTTTGAAAATAGTGTGGTCACCAACTAATCTCTTAAGTTACTGGTAGAGCTTAATCTGATAACTGGATATTAACAATAATAATAACAAAAAATAATATATAAAACCTGTTTCGTATTCCATGTGAACAGTGACTGCATATCTGCAGATATATCTAGAGTAAGTCCAACCTGCAAAAACGAAAAATACAAATTTTAACGTACAAATTTTATCCATGTATGCAACTGACGTTGAGGAACATAACTAGCTTATTAACATAAAATTCTATCAATGTATGCAATGAATGCCACAATTCAGCAGGCTCAAAACCACATTTGTTAAAGATATTTTATATATCACTTTAAATGTTGTGTAATTCTTGAAGTTTTATAAAATACAAACTTTACATTTCCTAGTTGGATATTTGTACAGAGACCATGTAATAATAATACAAACATAGCTTTTGAGTTGATATCTATTGCATGTAATACCATTTTTCAATCTAATATAATGGTCTATCTGCTCGCTGCCTCTATTATCACCATAAACTAACAATTGTATTAGTAGTAAACCAAAATACAACCAAACAAACACAAATATTATGACTTGTCAATGTTCAATCAAATTTATTGCAGCTGGACATACTAATTCTAAACCCCTAAACACCCTTTATTCTAAACAAACGTAGCACGCTAATTCAACAGTCAACACACATGATTTGGAAGACTTAATCAAACAAAGGTTTATTATTTACCAATCCTCAAATTAAAAAGCGCACTGAAAGAAGAGAAAACCTAGTACTTCATCAACAAAATCAAACAATGGAACTTTAACCCTATCGATTGTTGGCATAACAAGACATCCAGATTCACATTTCAGAACTTTATATATGAAGTTTGCAACAAACTATATCCGTTGGTACTATATGCAAATAATTCCATAAGATGGCTAATTTTCCAGTTTCCAAATTTGATTGCAGAAACTTCCCTAATTCACAAGAGCAAAATCATTAAACCTCCATATGCTCCTATAGATATTCTCAACATTCAAGATCATAACTTAAAACAACAAAAGTTCGTCGAGCTTTCAACAGATCAAATTCAGCAATTCAGTTCCTTCAAAAGTTCAAACAATAAACCTAAAATCCACCAGATCGCTATACTAATCGCAAATCAAGTACCTTCCGCCAAATCAAAAGCATAATTAACGAATTACCTCGTCATCTCCGCTTGCTTTCT